>NDXB01014611.1:0-51656 GCA_002631895.1 Agapornis roseicollis
GCAAGAAGGGGGGTTGAGTGAGTGAACGAGCTGCATGGTTGGTTGGGTTTAAACCACGACAATCAGACCCCTTGCAGAGGTTAGGAAAGGCATGTCTTTTGTTTATTTGACAGATTGCAGCTTCAGCTGTTTACTTGCTACTTTAGTCTCATACGGTTTTGAACCTGAATGACCACGTTATGGTTTTTGTGTCTTGTGGGAATACCTGCTGAAGAGGTGGGATGCTAACCTTGGTTATTGGTTAGAAACAGACTTTTTATTTTGCTGTTGGTGTGACAACGGAGAGGACCACATAATGGCCATAATCAAATGCTTGAATTATGGAGGTTGACCCATGATACCAAGTTGCAACTGAGGACTTAAGCCTTTTTAATGTACTTTATTGAAGATTGATAGATAGTTAATCCTAGCCTCTACAAGTGCAGCGTATGTAAAATGGCTGTCTTCCAATCCGTACCTGCACGTAGCAGAGCTTATGGTTGTATCATACATTGGATTGATGAACTGTGTCCAGCTTAAGGGGTCAGTATGCAAAAGACACTGTGGCACTATACTGCAAATTTACAAGATGAGACTTAATTTTGGGAAAACATGAGGAGGGAACCAGCAATGCAAGTCTCGGAGACTGGGCTGGTTTCTGTATAGTTTGGGTAGATGCTGAGGATCAAGAGGATGAGCCCATTCTGGAAGTATCAGCCCATGTAACTTTCTGCTCTGCTCTTGGTGCTGGAGGAAGGGAGGTTGACTCCCAGTCAGTGTCTTCTAAAGACTTAAAACTGTGGTCCCCTCGCCACATTGTACCCAAAATAAAAGTTGTAAGCAGTTCCTCCTTTTGTTTGTGCTAGCCTTCCTTTTCTTTAAGGGCCACATATTAGACAGCAGTAGATGGCTGTTTTGCAGAGAATCACTTTTCTAAATAAGAAGAGAAACCTAGAAAGTAAGGTGCTTAATAGCAAGAGGATTTTAATAGCTCCTGAAAAGGGTATGTCATTCACAGTTCTTTTATCTCAGGTTTATGTATATGTTTTGTATCTATATAAAGTGTATGGCATTTAGAGGTGAATGCTGTGCAGATTTGGGATCCATGTGCTTGCTGGTTTTGGTCTTTTTCAGACTGGGTCTGTACAATCTTGGTGTTGCATGCCAGTCAGGTCTTAGTGTGGGTGCAATGTTTTATCTGCCTTTTGTGTAAGTTGCATGTGGCTGGGATCTTCTTCCTTGTATGCTCTGAAGAAGATTAGTTGCAGTCACCTGCTCTTTCTTCCTTTTGCATTGAACTTTCTTGTTATGTTCCCCTAATCATGTCTGATACTTCCATCATCTCCTTATTTCCTTCCATCCTGTACTCTCCAAAATTTTGCTTACAATAATTATAGGAGGTAGTTTACAAGAGCAGTCATCTTGTTGGGACACTCTGGATTGCATACTGCTATCCACATCCTATGTTTAGTGTTGTCACTGTACATGAATAAATCCAAATGTGACCAGTGTATGCATTGAGCTGGTTTGGCTCCCATAGGCACAGCTGCCCATGCCAGTTTACATGAAGACTGCAGGTGTTTCACACCCACCCCCCTTGAATCAATTTTGTTTTGTTGCAACACTTCTTATCTGTCACGAACTTTCCCCACACATGCATTTTACTTTTTTTGCAAGTAAGCTTTGCCTGCAAGAGAAATTACAAAGAAGACAAATGGAAGTGAAGCCCACTGAAATATTAGCAAGTTGTTTTGTCTTCTTCTGGCTTTCATCAGGAATAAAAGAACAGCAAAGCCACAGCAAAAATAGCAGTGAATTTCCCAAGGGGTCCGCAAACATAATAGTGATAGAGATCATTTAACTGTGGTGGTTTCTCTTACGTGATAATATTAACGTGGTTTTTTTCTCCCTTCCCTATGAGGTAGATAACTATCATGCACAATTTGTAGTGAACACCACGTGGAGGCTGGGCAGGAGAGTTGGTGTCCCAGAGGTTACATGAGGCCATGGAAGACCCAGCAACAGAACCCAAAGTGTCTGGACCACCCAGGGCCCTCCTCATGTACCACAAGCCATCAGGGAAAGATTAACTCTAAACCTTTTTGGTTTGCTCTGTACAGTATAATCATCTAAATGAAATCAATGAATACTTGATTTGAGAGTCTCCCATTGCTCCATCCCTGCTGTTCCTGATGTTTGTTAACAGATTGCTTTGTGGTAGAGTGCAAAGGTGCCGCTCTATAAAACTGTAATGACTTCTGGAAAGGAAGTTGCCCTGTGTATTGCAGAAAGCACTATTCAGTTTTGATTGGAACATGGGGAGTTGAGAAGTTGTTATTGCTGTTAGTACAGCCAGTTGGAATAAAAATTTCTGCTCAGTTATGGTTAAGATGACATTTCCTTTTTCCTTGCTTTTTCTCTCTCTTCTTGTTTACCGATGGAACACTCCTAATGTTCCTATTTGCCTTTGGGCAGGGAGCTGGCATGTGGTAAGGCCCTGGCATGCCGAGGAAGAGGATCTTATTTTCTGTCTCCTGACCTCTTCTGTCTGTCAACCATCCTGTTTGCTACTCATTTGACTTTCTCTTTACTGTTGTTTCTTGATCCTTGGGTTTTTTCTTGTGAGTGCCCAGGCAGCTTTTTAACATTTCTCACTCTCTAAGCAGAAAACAAAGTGTTCAGTGAAATGACAGGGGTTTCTGCTTGTGAGGGGGTTTGGTAGTGCCAGGTCTCACACTGCCTGGCTCCAGGAGCCAAGGGACTGAAGGGGAAAAATGAGGAAGAGATTGCTGCTGTAAATGAGCCCCAGCTGCACAAGTATGCACAGCAAGGTGAAACTAATTTGAACAAATGCAATTATTCTGCTCTTGCTGCAAGTTATATTTTGTATTGGCCTTTGGGATGGCAACTTACACTGCGGTATGTCTGGTTACTGACAGGGCAGAGATGAAGATAAGTCGCAGCAGATCTATCATATGTCATGCATTGGACATCAGGTCTATACAAACAGCTCTTGCCTTGCTTTCCCCAAGGTCTGTGGTTCATGAACTTCCAGGATTGTGTAGTGGCTGCTCTCTGCCTTGACATGTTAGAGGGGGCACACCATGGAGTTGGTTAGTGATCTGCAGCTGCGGCACAGGCTAAGGGCAGAGGGGTTACAGTGCAGTACTGTAGCTTGCAAGTGCACCACACACTCAGTTCCCTCTCCAGAATGAGCCTCAATCCCCAGCACACTCCCAGCTGCTGCCTAAGCCAGTTCCCTTCCCTTGTCATGTGTACCAGGTATCTCCAGCATCAGGTAACAGCATTACTGCTGTCTTACAACTATAAGAATAAATTCAAGACAATTGGTTCAAGGATAATTTTTTTATATATATTTTTTTTTTCTATAGGTTTAGGTGTTTTTATTACTTAATAGTAATACTGTAAATATAAAGTGTTTCAAGGCACAGAAACTGGTTTTATTTGTGTTTCTCAGCCAGTTATCGAGAGTTTATAGTAATACTCCATCAGTCTTTTGTGGAAAATTGGTTTAACATGTTTGACACTTTGCCTGTAGACCAACTCCTGTGAAAAACCCTGGTTGCTTACAGGACTCTAAGCTTTACCCATGTCAATCCCTTTATACCACTATAGTCATGCAAACTCACCTTTGCCACCCAGATTCTCAGTCTCAAAATACTAGAGTGGAATATATCTCTCAGAATTTGCGGGGTTTCAGCCTGCTGTTTCTACCTCCTATTTCACAGACTCCTTTTCTGGGGCTGAAGCAAAGCCTGGTGAAATCATCAGTTTTTACAACCACTCAGCTGTGTACAGAGTTATACCTCGTGTCTCCTGTGAGTACTGGGCCACAGAGGAGACCCTTGCAGTTTGCAAGTTATGATCAGTTACAACACATTCATGTAAAAATACAGAAGGGGGATATGGTTTACAGAAATAATGAAAAGTGGAGAATTACTTTCTCTTTTCCCAGTAATTTTTCCACACATGCACACATATGTTCATAAGTGTTTTGGCAAACCAATCTAGTATCCCAAGTCAATGAGTTACTTTCAGGCTGATGACGTGAACATTCACAGCTTTAAATCCCTTTTTCTTTAAGAACATTTAAATAACTGCATTTTTGTTCAAGGAAATCTTGACTCTAAAACAAAAAGCCTGTAGGAAACCCATATATTGTTAATTGCAAAAGATGTGCCTGCTGCGGTTTTCCGCGCTGCTGATCATATATGGCATCCCAGATGACTAGCAGATCTGATTTTGTAATGATGTTGTGTGAGGAGTTTAGACTGAGTATTACTTGTAATTCTGTCATTTCTCTCTACTGTTTCTTTATTAATGCCTTCAACATTCTTGGTCTGTCCTCAATCTTTCACATGTTGTACTGATGCTTTATTGCAGTGTTTTCCAAATTTTTTAAGTAAGTGTCTTTCAAGATGAACAACAGTCCTTTCTTGGGAACTGACTGAAAGCCAAATTATCTTTATTCATCTAACTACTGCCTTAGACATCCCCTCTTTGGAAACCATTGTTCCATTGTATGATGTTGCTTCCTTTTCCCTACATGTCTTCGTGAGCAGTAAAATACAGTGTTGGCATTTAAAATATTGGCACTTCATGGTTGATGGGTGAGTGAATGACTGACTGAGAGTTTTCTCCTCAGAAGTAACTGGGGGGGGGAGGAGGGGACTCTAGAGATGGCTTTTTTTGTATCAGTGATGCTTGCCATACATTTCTGAGCTTTGGTTTATAAACATAAATGGGGCTATTCTTTTCATTATAGTTGCTATTGTCCATACCCATCCAGTGTCTTGTCCTCCAGCTGCCCAGAAAGATTTGGAAATAACTTAACTACCTGACAGGAGTTAAGTACGAAGAAAATGTCATTCAGAGCTTGAATGGCCTTTACATGCCAGTCACAGACTGTCACTGAGATTGCATTATAAGCTTGGATAAGCTTTTCGTATTTCAGGTTCACAGTTTGTCACTGCACTGTTTTTTTCATTGCTCTGTCTTTGATCTCACAAAAAGCTCTGTGCTGGTCAAGGAGTCTGTAGATACAGTCCCCTTTGCCCATGTGGGTCTTTGAGCTCACTACAGGGAGAAGGAAGGATCGTGAAAGTAGAGCTTCAGAAAACACTGTAGTTGCCAAATAACATAGGATTTCTGAAGCTGTTCTGTGTCTTGCTGTGGGTCTCTCCTTCCGATCTGAGCTTTCAGAGATTGCTGTCCACACCATTCTTTCATCAATGTAGCTGTGACAATACAGAAATATTAGCAGTACTTATTGTGTCAGTGTAGGAGTATCCATCCCACATAGGAAGCAGTGCAAGCAGAAAATACTCTTTGTCCTGAGGTTACTCTCTGAAGGTCTAGGCTAAAGAAGGTAAGTGGGTATAGGGAAATGGAGAAGCAGAAAGAAATAAAGTTATGAGCGTTTACCTGCCTAGCACTGCTGCTGACACCTCTAGGTAGGTTTGCATCCTGAAATCTGCTGTAGTTCTCGCAACTTGGTCAGCAGTCTCTGGTTGTTTCCAGTGTGTGTTTTTGCTGGCAGCACAAAAGATCCTAGTCTGTTCTTCAGATCATTTTGTCTAGTGCTAGTGTTAGGAAGCCCCAGCTCTGTACACACATCAGCAAAAAACAGTCACTGACTGAAAGAACAGTCTAATAAAGTATAATGAAGATTACTGAATCCACACTGTTTCAAAATACATGGCTGAAATTCACATGAAACCAGACAGTGAAATATGTATGAGTATGCATCAGCACTGTCTCAAATCATCAGGAGTCTGTTAACACATGGGGCTAGTAAGTCCCATTATAGGACAAGAAGGCTGAGGTATTTTTCCCTTCTAGTCTGTGTGGTAAGAAAACTTATGTCACTGATACTGTTTGAGAGATACTTTTACAGTAAAAGTTATGGACAGTGTAAAGCATATCATGAAGCAATATCCTGAAATTTCATATGGCTTAAAAGTGGCATTTCCAATTCTGTATACAAATTCAAGTTTATAGAAAGTTTTTGTGGTATTAATCAAAATCATGACATTATGCAAGTCCCTTTCTCCAAACTGTCAGAATTTTAATAGGAGAAGAGCTATCCATACATCCTTAACTTGTCATTTATTAGAAAACTCAAACTCTTAATGGTTGGCATTGAACAAAAAAGGGTCAAGATACAGGCCAAGATCTTCCTATTACAGAAGATTAAAAAAAAGGGGAATATATTTGTGTCTGGTTATTCTAATTCACCACTACAAGCATGGTGTGATTGCATTCTGTCTAATCAGTTCTTTTCTTTGTATCTTGAAGAAGAGATATAGCCAGAGTAAAGGGCATTTGGAGATAGACAAGGAAAATAATTGAGTCATAGAGAGTCTTCTGTTTGAGGAGGGATAGGAAAGATAGGGATTGCTTTAATTTAAAGAAGAGACAAATAAAAGAGGACATGACAGTAGTGTACAGAATGATGAATGATACAGAGGAGGTGAATTGTGTGCTCTCACTTGCCCTTTTGTAACTACAGAAGCAGAGGGACACTCAATAAAGCTAAAGTCAAAAACACTGTTTAAAGGGAATTTTTAAATAGTAAGTACCTTGTTTCCATAAGCTTACCTTGTTTCTCCATGATGCTGGAGCATGTATTGGGAAGGAGGCAAGAGACCTCTAGGAAATGAACTCAAGTTGTCCTGCTAAGCAGATCTTGCGGTCATACTTTAGCAACTACTGACTGGATTGGGTTATATGGCTCATGTGAAGAATAACTAGTCAGGTAGTCTTAAAAGACCCTTTTTAGTCTTAAAAATAAGTGAAAGTTGCATAAGATTAATACATGTAATGAGACTATCCATGCATTTGCTAGAAAGAGTAAAAAAAGTAATTCTTCAGGGTAGAAATCTATTCTTGATGGAAGGAACATTGCTCTGTGGTTGACCCTCATGATTTCTTTTGCATGTCTCCTTGTATATCTGCTTGTGAACCTTTTGTAAACGGCTGATGTTCAGCCACATTGGTTCAAGGTTCTACTGTCAGGGCCAAGCAGACTTCTGTCCATGAGGAAGTTATATGAAGTATGTTTATTCTTCCTGAATATTTCTTTCTTGTTTTCTCTTGCTTTTGAATATTCCATTTATTATTCATCTTTAATTAATAAGTTTATATCAAAATCCAGAATAAAATTTGTCTTTATCAGTAGATTCTAGGGAACAAGTAGGGTAGATTTTACATGTATCATTCCCCCCTCCTTCTTTTATAAGGAAGATAATGAGACATGCAAATAGCTTATAACAAGTGAGATAATTTTCTGGTTAGTTTATTATATCTGTTTACATCCACTGTTACTTTTAGACTTGATCCCTGCACTCTTTTTGTAGATTTGCAATTGTTTTGTAATTCCTCACCATACAGCGTTATTTCATGTAGTGCAATACTAATCCACCTGTGATGATCATCACTTCAAAGCCTAGTTCCTCTGGTCATTTTGAGTCCTGTGCCAGCCTTGTTTCTAACGTCTCTGTCTAGTCTGTTGTAATAATGTCAGCGTAGTGATTAAGTTCTGGATCATGTCTGTAAGATAGCCTTTCTTTCCTTCCTGCAGTTTTTCCCACTTAAAACAGGCGAAATACTGCAGTTTCTGGATGAAGACCACTCAGAATGATATAGGAGAAATTGCATTTTCAGTAGTGTTTCTTCATGCCTTGTAATTAGGTCTTTGTTTTTCACTGACCTAAATGACATCATAAATGGATTTGCTGACATTCTCAGTATTAACCTTTGTGCAGCTATTGAACATTTAAAATATCTACTATTCAACAAGAACAGATGTATTTTATGATTCATGCAACGTATGTAATTTCTAAAAATTTGTAGGAGATACATATTTGTGTGTGTAGGTATGTGCTGTGTACATCAACATCAGTGCTATAGTTAAGAATGTATTTTCCCTCCACTGCAGTCCAGCTGCCTCTGAAATAGCTACGGACATTATCTTGGCAGCCCTGAAATACCAACCTACAACATGGTGAAGAATTGTTTAGCCTTTGAAATTGCAGTGAAAATTTAATTGTAAATGTAATTACGTAGTAAGAGGTATGCAAATTTTATGTCCAAACTTAAGTGAAGAGAAGCATTCAGTCTAATTCTTTGTCATTTGTCAAAAGCCCTCCAAAAACCATCTAGGGTGCAAGCTAAGCTGCCTTTCATAAATCTCAGCCGAAGACTTGCTGCTGACTTTTTAAGACTAAATTATTTCTATTGTTCTCAAGTAATCACATTTTTGTTGTTATCTGAGAAGAGAGCCCCACTGGGTTGAGCATGTAAGTATATGGGGATGGGAGGAAGGAAGATTTGTGTTAGTTAATTGGAGATGATAAAGCTGAAAACATAGCAGCAGGACATAAATCAGATTTTTTTTTTCTTTTTCTAGTTGGCTCGTCACAATAAAACATTGCAACAGATGCTGAAACCAGGGTCAGATCCAGATGAAGGAGATGAAGCCTTGAGGTATTATGCCAATCATACGGCACAGATAGAGGTAAAGAATTGCTCACTGGGAGATTGTATACAAGACAAGTTTGCGTCTTGTGCACAGTGTATCAACTCTTTTTAAGATTCAGAGCGGCAAAGCTTATTCAAAGGGTGTAGATTATTTATGAGGAAAAAGTTGAATAATATGCTTTTGGCTATGGGAGAAAAAGGAATGTACCTATATTAAAAGTAGCTTGCTTGTGTGTTACCAAACATGTTTTGTTAGGGAAATAATGACAGTGTCATGAAGTCAAGAATAATCTTGTATGGTACATCACTCAAATAAATAGTCATGAATTTCAAAGCAAGTGATGCTAACTGATCAAATTAAAAGTCTGGCTGGAGTACAAAGAGGTTTTGAAGTTGTGTAGACATTCAGTATGGCTTTTGTTTAAAAGACCAAGGCTTGGCCTGGTTCCTCAGTTCTGTTCTCTATTTTAAACTTCACCCCTGCCATGGACTGGATTTGGATCAAGATCCACAGAGGTATTTAGGTTCTTAACTCTTGTATCAGTTACTGTGCTCTTACACATCTTACTGTGCTCTTACTTTATGGGATTATAAACATCAAGGTAGGAATTAGGCACTGTAGTATCTCTAGTCCTAGTGACTTCATAAGGAGGAGAATTTCCATGGTGCATAGGTAGCTACTGTGAGGGATTGCAGGAAGAAGAGGCATCTGTCTTTTGGAAATACTGTATCAAGTCCAAAACTGGCCAAGTATGAAAACAGCGCACAGGCCCAGCCTGAATCTGAGCCAGTAATTTAACCTTCAGTGGGATTCCAGGCTCCATCACAACATCAGACCTGAGCTTGGGTGTGTAGGGTCTTGACGCAAGCACATTAGGTCCTTTTTTTTCCCTGGCTGCCATCAAGACAGGCTATGGCTAGGCCCTTCTCTATTTCCCACCATCCTTTTTTTGCCTGATACAGGCCATGTTATCCCACCACAGGATAGATGGAAGCTCCATGGCTGTGGTGGTCCAGAGGGCAGCTCAGTAGTCCTCTAATATATTTTAATATTTTGGGTGCTCTTGAGGTATTCTGAAATCTCCTAAAACCTCTTGGCTACAAAGCCTGTTCCTTTAGCAGATATGTAGGCCTCTGTTTGCAGGGAGGCTTTTTAAATGTCATTCAGCTTAGCAGGACATGCAGCTTACCTCTTCAATTTCGCAGAATTGAAAATGTGCTCTCAGCTGCTTTATTCACCCTACAGGGTTAGCTTCTAGTCACATAGTCCTGTTAGCCTGAGATATAGCTATTTACTTAGGACACTTCAAAACTGCATGTCCAAATTTTATATAATGTGTATGCCCATGAGTAGAAATGAGCATAATTATCCTTCATCTTAAGCAAAAATGTGCTTGACTATGTTACTCTTAAAAATTACTTAAGACAGGTGTTTTTTTAATATGTTCACATGATAAATATGGATTAATAGAGAGAAGGGAGTGTGGTTTAATGGAGGACTGAGACTGGAAAAGTGAAACTTAGCCCAGCATTTCTGTTATATCAAATGGATGCTCTCTGGTCTTTCTCTGAAAGCAATCCTAGATTTGTTTGGCATTTCAAATATAGCTCCCCTATATCAGGGTATCTGTCCTGGGTTCAGCAGGACACCCTATGGTTTTACCTGCTGGTAGGGCCAGAGGGGGGGGGGGTTGAGTGACTGAACGTGCTGCCTAGCTGGGTTTAAACTATGACAGTATCTCATTTGTTTGATTTGAAAATCAAATAGTGGGCTTTCTTTTCCATTGGTGGCTCTACAGAGACATGGGTCTAGGAGTCAAGATGAGTTTCTGCTCATTTCTGTATTTTCAGTAATGCAGAGTCCATGATCAAATGGGGAAGCAATTTTGATGGCAGTGTGGCGAGGCAGAATAAACTCTAGCTCACTCACCACTAATTCCGTAGGCCCTGAAAAACAAACAATGCAAAGCCTTGTCTTTGCCAAAAAAGAAGATGAAGACTGACAACATGTGGGTGCTGTCTGAGTAACAAGGTGCTATTTTTGCATGTTCACCTTCACAATTTGTCTCATAATTGAAATAGACTCAAGGTGAGAAAAGAATTTTGTAATCTGAGCAGAAAACCCCTGAACTTCTGCCCTGTTTACTGGGGAAGATTTGCTTGCATTTATTGCAAAATTGAAGCATTCTGAATTAGAGTATTTTTTATATTTGGTGGAAGTCTGGACCTAGGTTTTGCTCAAGTATTTATTTGCTTGTGTATGTATTTGCCACCTTATTTTCATGCAGGCTTTTGAAGATAGAAAAGTAGTTTTGCTTTGTTTTGGGATTGATTGGTTCAATATCATAACTTCATTGTAATGTTCAAATACTTTATTCATTAATTTACAAATAAAAGGGGAGCTGTGAATAAGAAAAGATGTGACAGAATGTATGGATAGTCACTGATCTTGAAAAAAGATGTGCATTTTATTTGTAGATTGTTCGCCACGATAGAACAATGGAACAGATTGTCTTCCCTGTCCCAAATATTTGTGAATTCCTCACTCGGGAATCAAAGTGTCGGGTATTCAATACAACAGAGAGAGATGAACAAGGGAGCAAAGTGAATGACTTTTTCCAACAGACAGAGGACCTGTACAACGAGATGAAATGGCAAAAGAAAATCAGGAGTAAGTATTGCAATTTCAAAAAATACCTTAATTATGGGAAACCCCTGCTTTTAAGCCTTCAAGTACTCTCATTTTAATAGTACCTTTTGTCTGCTCACTCCGATACTGCAACAGGCAGAACTGTTCAGGGCTTGAGGGTGTAGGCCAGCAGAGACACTTGCATGCCACCCTAAAAGAGGCATAATATGGAGCAGTTAGTAATATAAGTAATGTGTTCAAGATGGTATTTTGGACTCCAAAAGTTAAACAGAGGGGTGGATGAATTGGGTGTAGTTCTACTAAACTCAATCGCACTGTGCCTAATTAAGCCAAGGCCCCTAATATTTAACAAAAACATGTGTAGCTGCATATTTGAGGTTTGCAGATTCCTAAAAGGCCATTAAAAAACTTGTAAATGTCATTCACTTGAAAACGTCCCTCACCAGAACCTCAGCTGCTTTAAATCTGCCTGACTCCCATGGAGTCAGTTCCTCTCTGCCAGTTCACATCAGCCTTGCTTGAGTAGGCTGCACTATGTCCCAGTCTGTTATGTCCCAGGGTGGTGGCAGAGCCCCATGTACCACCTAGAGTTGCTTGCAGGTCTGACAACCACAGTCAAGATCATGGGGGAAAGATTAAAGCAGGGACTCAAAGAGGAGGTGCAGTGAAGCCAAGCCAGGTACCCTGAGTTTCTTGTTTAGTTCACCAGTGGACATTACAGCTGCTCGCCCTCATCAGGAGTGGTGGTGGTGCTGCTGCTGCTGCTGCTACTGATGTCCTGGGAACAGGAAGCTCCTGCCACCTCAGCTGCTGTCAACTCTGCCCTTTGCTTTTGGAGTGCAGAATCAAGGCTGCAAACTAATTGAGCATCTGCAGTATCCTGGAGGGATAAGGAAGGAAGTTATATTTCATATATGTATATAAATAAAAATAGATGAGAGTGATCATTCAGTGCTAAACTTCAGATGCCATTGGGGTGGTACACATCAGATGGTCATGGCATAATTATGCAATTAAGAAGGAAGGTAAGAATATCTACAGTCAGAGCAGCAGAGAATTTGGATAGTCAGAGTAATATGCTTTAATGTAGCATCTTTAACGTGATGGAAACATGGATATTGTTTGCAGTTTTTACAAATGTCAGTTCCCAGGCTATAATTTTCAGAGGCAGTACTAAGTCTTCAGTGTGAACCCTGTTGGCTCAGGCCTGCTTCCCTTGATAGCACTGTAAGAACTTGTCTGCACTGACAAGCTGACCAGAGTAGAAGTTGTGAAATAAATTACTCCAAAATAACTCGCTATCTGCACAGTATTTGGGAATAAAAGTCACTGTATTGTAGAAAAATTACTGCAGTAACAAAATCATATCTGTTGGTTTTGCTTAAGAAACACAAATAAAAGAGCCCAACACTACACTTACATACACCAGACCTGCCTAATGCTATAAGCAAAGAAAATTGGTTTATTTCTATTCTGAACAAAAATTCCTCAATTCCTTTCATCAGTGGAATGGCTCACATATCTCCATGTGGGTTTTTATTTTTATTTTTATTTGGAAAGATAATACAGGTTGAGGCTCAGTTCATTCTTTAGCCAAATGTCTGTTAGCATGCAGTCTGTGTTGCTTAAATTGACAGATATCATTTACAACTGCTCCAAATACTTAAATCTCAGCAGTCAACAGCATAAGGTTATCACAATGAGATCTGAATATTTGCCTAATCATAATTAAAGTCTATTTAGACTAAAGTCTGAGACAACCATAGGCAGTTGAATGACTGCTGTTTCTAAAATGTTAGCTGGGCGCAGGCAGGTCAGGAATATGCTCTGTGTGCTTGCAGCACGTTCTCAGTACTTTAAAATCTAATTATTAGGAATACTTCATGTTCAAATAGATAAACCTCTCTGGCTAGAAATCTTCTCAAACTATTGAACATAGAGTCTTGTTTTAAATCTTTATTTAAGCCTCTGCATGCTTGCAGCAGGTTTGTACTTTAAAATCTAACTAATAGGAATACACCATGTTTGGATAAACTAAACTCTCTGGCTAGAGATTTTTTCACAGTGTCACCAGTAGAATCTTGTTTTAAATGTTCATTTAAACATATTGTAGTGCTGTAGCACATATGAAATGCTTGCCTGAGTCTTAGTACCCTCTGATCATGTTCCTAGCCTTTTTGCTGAATCGTTTATGTGACTTTGGACACAAAATCTTAACCCTGTTTTGCCCTATTTCCCTTTATAGTCTTTTCTAACTAGGTTATAAGTTCTCTGGGATATAGATGATTTCTCCGCATTTGTACAGCACTTCACATATAGTGATTACGGTTTCATTTATAGAATCATAGAATTGTTAGGGTTGGAAAGGACCTTAGGATCATCTAGTTCCATCCCCCCTCCATAAGCAGGGACACCCCACACTAAACCATGCCACCCAAGGCTTCGTCCAACCTGGCCTTGAACACTGCCAGGAATGGTGCACTCACAACTTCCCTGGGCAACCCATTCCAGTGCCTCACCACCCTAACAGGAAAGGATTTCTTCCTTATATCCAATCTAAGCCTCCCCTGTTTAAGTTTGAACTCGTTACCCCTTGTCCTGTCACTACAGTCCCTAATGAGGAGTCCCTCCCCAGCATCCCTATAGCCCCCTTCAGATACTGCAAGGCTGCTATGAGGTCACTACGCAGTCTTCTCTTCTCCAGGCTGAACAGTCTTTGAGTCCTTCTAAGCAGGAGTAAAGAGCTGTTTGTCTGCAGGTAACCTTGGACGTCGAGGATCATGCAGGAAATAGTCAGCTTTCATAAAAACAAATCCTACTTAGACCAAATTGTCACCTGCTTCCCAAAGTAGATCAAGATGTATTTAGTTTGACAGAGGTGGGGAAAATACCGCAGCTCTGAAACCTTGCCTATTCCATTGTTTTTTAATAATGTCATCAGTGTACTTGGTCCAAATGGGTCATCTGGATGACCTGTTCTGAGTCTTCTGGTTGACAGCCACACAGAATGCTAAAATGTGTTTTTTGCTCGATTTTGCATCTTGATGCACAGATGCTGCAGATTCAGAGTCAGGTGAAAAACTCTTCACAAAAGATCTAGTCCTAAAACCTGAGCAGAGGCAAAACTCTCATATTTAATAAACTGTATTGGAATCTTTGGATTAAAAGCTCTGCTTAAAACTAAGTTTTATGGCAAACCTATGCTTAATATTAGTCTATTTTAATTAGTTTTAGATATCTGCATATTTTCTTCATTAATCTATGTTTTTTAATTCCCTGGAGGCCATTACTGGTTGAGTTCCCACCTACTTTCATTTCACTGTTTGCTGCTCTTCTCCCCATTCTAGGTAATCCACCCCTGTTTTGGTTCTCCAGACACATCTCTCTATGGGGGAGCATTTCCTTCAACCTTGCTGTATTCATCAATTTAGCAGTTGCTCTGTTCTACCCCTTTGGAGATGATGGAGATGAAGGTAAGTGGAGTTTGGTTTTATTTTTGTTTGTAATTTTAAATGCTTTCAATACTAAGGTAACAGCTATATAAAACTGCATCTTCAGGTATCCTTGTATCTGCAGAAGCCATTTAGTACCTTCTAAGTAGGTACCAAATGTTGTCTGAAATGTGGTAGTTGATCTTCTGTGTATCATATGGCCCACACAGTGTGAACTAAAATGGACAGAACATAGTTGCTAAGATCATCTAGATGATCAGGGCTAATTCTGCCATATTGCAGTATACTACTGCACACACTGAGTTACAGCTTCTGAGCTGAAGGAGGATTCCTGGCAGTAGAGGGACAAAGATTCCTTAGAACTGACCAAACTGAATGACTTGCAGTCTTAAAAGCATATGGAATAGAATGATTTGAAAACTAGCTTCTTGGCTTTTGAGTATTTTGTTTATTGGGATAAAAGGGCATAACTCTTGCAGAGGATAAATGCATTACATAAAGATATGCTTAAAACCTCTGATTCTGCCTCTGCTTCATCACATACCACAGGAAATATCACAAATAATAAATTTCATTAAGTAAATGCAGCAGAATAGCAGGAAGCCTCTTTGAATCCAAAACAAGCTTAATTGGGATAAAGGAGACTAAATAGTTCAGAATACTGGTAATGGGAGTAGAGCCATTCACCGCTAGGTCTTTAGTTTGTGTTCAGTCCAGTCAGTAATGTGACTGAAAGTCAGGTCTGCCTGGTAGCATGTGAGCTGGGCTAAGTGGAAGCAGTCCAGCTTCTAGTAGATACATGTGCTTTTCACAAATACCAGAGTTGGCACCAGCAAACATTCCTGTTGGCTGGCTAAACAGAAAGGCAGCAGATTAAAATATATTGGCATGGAGACCACGTTGCCCTTTCACCCTACAGGGTGGTCTCTGCAGGTCATGGCACAGGCATCTCTGCAGAAGAAAAGGAAGCATTTGTACTTAGCTCTTTCCTGTTTGTAAACTGAAGAGTCACTTGGAGCATGCACACATTACAGCCTGTGCAGAATAAAAGGAAAAATAATGGGTTAAAAATAAACCTTTTAAGATGCTAAATTTTACCTAATCTGTACTCACAGAAATCCTCTGGTCTTTAACCAGTAGGTATTAATGCTTATTTTGAACTGCAGATTTATATAGCATTAGTTTAAGTGGCCCCAGTAATCCAGTGATTTCAGTGATAGCACATTCTAGTTCCTAGTGCTTGTAAAAGCAAAAGCAATTCCTAAGCAATAAAAAATAGGTGTGGCCAAATGAGATTAGCAAGTCATCCATAAGGATGTCTAAGGAGCTAAACATCCTTAGTACTGGTCTCCCCCTCCACCAAAAACTGATTTAACAGCCAGAGTTTGTCTTCTGTTTTTCTGCTTCACCTTGCATAAGCCCTCCTATACTCACATGTCTGAGGTGTCTGGGCTGATCTATTCATCCTGAGAATGCTGCCTTTTGGTAGATACCTGCAGTTCTTACAAAATATGACATAAGCAACATTTGCACTCCAGAGGACTCCTTGCTTCCAGCTTGCCTCTCTGCACATGTTACTGGTGTGGGTCTTGTGAAGTGAAACTGGTTGAACTGCAGTAGGGAAGAAGGCAAAATGGTTTGTTAAAGAAACACTGAGTGCTTTGGCCTTACCTTTGAAATCCACTTGGAAGTTATTTTTTAGGATCTGTTAAAAGTTTGCAAGTCTTACTGGTGAAGAAATCGACCTTGAACCTCCTGCCAAGGATATAAACGCTCCTGGATTTTGGAAAGTTCAGATGCCATCTGAATGTTGAGGCTAGGGCCTCATTTCATTGTTTCCTAATCCCACTGATGCTGTTTAGCTGTGTATTTGTTGCAAAGAGATAGCATGATTTCTATTGTGAGCCTGGCTAAATTTTCTCTTCCCTTCTCCCCCATCACTGACCTCTCAGTTCATCTGGTAACAATAGAAGTCAGTGCACAAGTGCAACAATGCCTGAAGATCTGAATGTGCTTTTTATATCACAGCAACATGGTGTTTTTCCAGGGCTTTAAGCAGAGGAGAGAAGGGAAAACAGGGGCACCGCTCTAAATTCAGGGAGAGCCTGGAGCCAGCATCTTGCAGAGCAGCAAAGAGACTGACTCTGAAGGCTCAAATGCCCGCAGGAACTCGGCAAGACCTGGGACCTGCTGCCTCCCCAGGAGCAAGGCACAACTATTCAGCTGCTCTCGGCAATGCAGATGCTGCCTGTTCCTGCTGAAGTCCCTGCGGCTGCCTCTCCTTAACAGCGAGCGCCTTGCTCCTGTGCAGAGGCGGAGGCTCCCGCTGAACACCCGCAGCCCTTCAGGAGAAAGATGCTTTTCTAAACCCGGGGTGCTTTGGTGCTGTTGAGGATCAAAACGTGACACTGCAGTGCAGTGCCACTTGCTGCACCGCCCCAAGGACCGGTTATTTCTGTAGCTGAGTAATCATGGAATTAAACTGGAAGAGCCCTTAATGATCCCTGCAGAAGGGAGGTGATTAGTAGCTTGCTCCAGGAGAAGGGTAAACTGTTTCATCCCTGAGCACTCCCTGGATTTTAATGGAAATTTCATTAACTGCTCTTGTTATTACCTGTGCAAAAATCAACAATACTATGATAATAATAGCACTCACTGCAATTAGGGCAAGTCGTGGTCAGCAGTTGTGATGCATGAATCACACTTTTTGTTAGCTATATTGGAAAAGGCATTGATGTTTTGGATCTGTTTCATGGTGAAAAATGGACTCTCCAAAGATGCCTTTCTGAAATCTCCCTTTCTCCTCTATACAGGCACGCTCTCTCCGCTGTTTTCAGTCCTCCTTTGGATAGCAGTGGCATTTTGTACAGCAATGCTGTTTTTCATCTCCAAGCCTGTTGGTATTCGACCCTTCTTGGTGTCTGTTATTCTCAGGTCTATATATACAATAGGGCTTGGTCCTACCTTGATACTTCTTGGTGCTGCTAATGTAAGTACTTAAGAAACAAACAGAATTTCTCTTTCAGCAGAAGCAGAGACATTAAGGGTCTCCTATTAAAAAAGCCTTTAATTAGAGCTGTGCAAAGAACTTCTTTTTCTGGTTCACTGGTTAAGCCAAAAAAATAAATCATTTCCAGTCATTGTGAAACAGCAGTGTCAGCAAAGTAGGAAGCTAAGAAAAAAGTGGGTTTGGTTTTGTGCATATGCAAATATTTAAAAAATAAAAACAATGTGAAATGTAACGAAATAGTCCTGAATATGGGCAGTCAAATTTACAGTTTCTCATGTTAAAAGAATAATTTTCTTTACCAAGTCATTCAGCAATATTGGCACAAATTTGTGAGATGATTCTGTTACATTAAATATATTTTTGAGAAGAAAAAGCTTTTAGAAATTAAATATACTCTCAGCCCTTTGCCAGATCTTTTAACTTAGATAGGAGTCAGTTTGTATGTTTACTGAGCTTGGTAAGATATACAGTCACCAGTCATGCTCACAAGTCATCTATTTAGATTTCTTCCTGACTGCTACAGCTCTAATTCACCTTAGCACAAAGTATTGGTCTATTTGCTACCAGCTCTGTGAGAATTTCACATACTTAAAACTACCCAGACATGTAGGTAAAGGTAAAGGCAAGTAAGCAGCACTTGTCTTTGTCAAATTTGTGAAAGAAAAAAACATGTTAAGTCCTCATTGCTTGTCCTGGACTATCAAACTGATGAGGTTAGTCCCTTTAGTATTTACTTCTGCACCACTGTTTGTTCAAGAGCAGTGAAGAATCTGATGCTGTTGCTTAAATGCTATACTTCAGAAATGCCCCCAGTATTTTTCTTTTAGGGATTTTATATTGAAAAACATAATCTGAAGGAAACAGTAGGTCTCTCACACACCACACACTTTCTGTTGTGTTACTGTTGTTCCCTTTGTAGTAGCATGCCTAGGTGCTCCTGCATAGTCTCAGGTCCAAACTCAAAATCTCCCTGCTTGTTTTTTTTTTTTAATGCCTTATGACAATAATCCCACCCTACCTACTCACTAATGTGATAGGAGTAAATCAATGTAATGAGGCACAGTGAAGTGTTAGAAGGGTGATGTGCTTCCACTTACTCTTATGGGCTCATTCCCAATGTACGCTGGGTGTTGGTTTTCTTCATCTCACTCTCACTTTAGTCAAAGCAACCTATCTAGACTTTTCAAGCACTACAGCAATGCAGACAATAAATAACAGGATTTTTCTGATGGAATAAACCTAGCTTTTGTTACCCCCCACAGCTTTGTAACAAAATAGTGTTTCTGGTGAGCTTTGTTGGGAACCGTGGAACTTTTACTCGTGGCTACAGAGCGGTTATCATGGATATGGCTTTTCTCTATCATGTAGCGTATGTCCTGGTCTGCATGCTGGGCCTCTGTGTGCATGAATTCTTCTACAGTTTCCTGGTAAGTATGTGCTTCTGTGGAGGGGAAAACTTTGCAAAAATAGAAAATACCGTTACCCATGCAGCTGTCTTCAATTTCTTCCTGACAGTCAAGCCAAAGTGTGTGTATTTTTAGCATACCGTTGTGTTGCTGCCCCTTAGGAGCTGCTGTTTTCATTAGAACCTGTTGCTGTTAGGACTCACTTTGTCTGGTTCAGAGTTGAAAGTTTGCCTCTTTGTTTTCAGACAATTATCATACAGCCACTCCTTATTCTTCCCCTTCCCCAGCGTACATACATTCAGTGTCCATTGTGCTGTATCTTGTGTCAGTCATAATCTCTTCAGGACAGGAGTTGTCCACTGGTGTGTACATCATATCTACACCAAAAGATCTCATTCCTCAGTTCATCTTGCAGGTCTAATAAAATAAATAACATTTTAAAGAAATTACTTGGGAAATGGGAATGGTATGCCCATGGTGTAGCAGGAAGATTTATCACTTTAAATGTATCCCTCTTCATTCTCTTTTGTTGCCATTACCCAGATGGAATGCCTTTTTATAATATGATACAGGTGCAATGAAAATGAATCATACAAAATTATGCTAAACTCAGCTAACTGCTCCCTTCATGCTGCATAGCAGTAAAAGGTATTTCACTGCTTTTGTTTTCTAATCCTTTTACTTGATACTGGAATCTGTGAGACTTGCAGGGAGACTGACTAAATTGTGGTCATTTGCATGGGTTCACTTTCATGTTGTTGTATTTTTCACAGCTTCCTGAATAATGGTGAGCTCCCAGCCTTTCACAGAGGTGTGTTAAGCACACTAGAATTTTTGGGGGTTCAGTGCTTACTCTGGCAGGGTGCCTGCTGAAGTTAGGTTTTCCATATCTTGTCATTAAAGTCAGTTTCAAAGTTTGGGCAGATTTCAAAGGAGCCAAGATTTGTGGCTGTAGCTGCAGGACCTTTGTCAAGTGAATGTAACTTTCCTGCTTAAAAAATGCACAGTGAACTATCTGTTGTTCCTTCAATGAGTAAGGTGATCTCTATCTTAAAATATTTTCCAAAGTGCCAAGTAGTTTAAGAAACATTTTATGTACTTACTTTTTTCAGTGACTGCTATTGACCAATGTCCATGATTCATGGATATTATAATTGCCAATGTTCCCAAGTTCCTTCCAGGTGTTCACTTTGTACTGGATATATTCTAAACTGAGATTTGTTCCTCATTCTAAGCTTTGTCTTGTATGGAATGTGTGATAACTGCCTTCCCTCTTTCTTCATTTAAGATTAATCCTTCCACAAATCCTTCCACAGACCTTGTGAATTGTGGCTAATACCTTCTTCTGTGGACCACTTTGATAAATCATAATGTGTCACTATATCTGTAATCTGAATGTTTTGAAGTGGAAATACGTACGTTATAGATAAGGTCGAAAGCACTATAGACCATCAATACAACTGTAAGAGAATAAAGCTGTATTTTCTTGAAAAGCTCTTATCATGTTTAATTGCTGCTTTAGGCCTTTGACATTTAAAGCAGTATTATCTCGATGTGTACTTTAAATACCAAGAAAGTATATAGTGCATGATGAAGAAGAGTGAAAGTTTCTAGTTTTCTACAAACATTGCAATGAATTTAACTTTGTCCTAAAAAGAGATGGCCCTGATCTGTGTACATGCGAGTGACTTTTAAATGATACCATGAGCTCAAAAAACCAGTTTACAGATACGTAATTAGTTACATGCATGAGTGCATTTTTGAGTTGTAGCCCATGTATGTTTATCAGATGGGAGATAACATGAACAACTGATTTGCAGATACAGATCCATAGTATGAAGAAACTGTTTTTTAATTTTAATCTAGCCCTGGTTTTGACATGGGGAAACAATGATCTTACTGATAACCGTTAATCACATTTGGATCAGGCTCATATATACTTTGTGACTTTGGACTTGACTTAAATTTAAAGTCCTGTGCTAGATTTTCTCCCCCTATAAGCATGCCCAGCTCCTACTGAGATCAATGTGACTTGTATGTTTATGAAGCTGAGAATTTCGAATATGGCTAGATGTATGTTTCAGTAGATCAGATTGTTTTCCTATGTAGCATCTATATATATTGCCTCATTTCTGTTCATTTTCCCACTCCTCTTTGCTTTTCTCAGCTGTTTGATCTGGTCTACAGAGAAGAGACATTGCTAAATGTGATAAAAAGTGTTACCCGGAATGGTCGTTCCATTATCCTTACTGCAGTGCTAGCACTCATCCTAGTTTATCTCTTCTCCATCATCGGGTTTCTTTTCCTGAAAGATGATTTTATCATGGAGGTCGACAGGTTGAAAATCAGGACCCCTGTTGCAGGTAGGTTATTTATATCAAAATCTGCTTCTGGCATATACCTTTTCTGTCTGCCTAACCTAACTTTCATCTAAAGAAATAAAATTCCTTTCTTTGTATCTGTGAGAGCAGAGCTAATTCTATATACCTTAGAACTCAATTAAGTCTCTGGGTAAAATTTGATGTTTACAGGGTTGTTTCAGACTAGGCTTATCTGTTGGAATACTAAAATCTAACACATTTGATTTATTATGTTTTCTTTTCAAACTTGTGCTAATATGAAAAAAAGTACTTGTATTTCCTAAGTATTTGGAAGAGCAATTCAAAGTTGATTACATTGGTTCTTATTCTACCTTAGAAGCAGCTCATACTATTTTCTGTGTTCTATATGAGGCATGTGATCTTAATATGTTCAGTAGATGTATTCATTTGGTTGCTTTTTAATCTTCATCCATCAGGAATTTATTACAGAATCTGAACTTCTGCTAATAGGGGGCTTTCCTGGGGTATCTTTTAAATTCAGTGTGTTTCATGATCAACATTAGTGTATAATCCAGGCTTCAGTAAAATCACTGGGAGGTTCTTCATCAATTTTAAAAAGGTCAGCTTTTCTGGAATGAGAGATTTTACCAATGTGAATAGAGGGTTACAAACTTGTTTTGCTAGAAAAAAGCCATGTCTCGTTTGTTGAGATCTTTGTATATGCTGCCAACCAGCCTGCTGGGAGCACGGGCAAAGAAGTAACTTCCTGCATAGATATGCCTGAGAATAGCTTGTGATTAAATTCCTCAAGGCATGATTTTCCTAAATGCTGAGCTCCTCAGACCTGTGCAGAAGCACAGAACAACTAGTGGAATCCACCCTGGACTGTGTGTACTCAGCATTTGCCGACCTTTTCCTGAATTTGTTATTTCAGGATCTAAAGCATACAAACAAGGCAGAGGTCATTCAAGACACATGGGCATGATGTATTCATGTAGCTGTTTTGATACCACATGAAAAAACTGGAACCTGACAGATTTCTTTAATATACCTTACTTTTTTGCCACTGATCATCTTTAAAGGGCTAAATTGGCTTATATTTCATAGAAATTAATATTTGACTTGCTGTTCATTTTTGGACAGAAGCTATGATGTGAAATTTCACTTTGAAAAGTAATTGTGACCATCTTAGGAGAACAGATAAAGACTACAGCAGCACTGGTCTGGTCCACTGGAGTAATTTCTCTGTGTTTGTGTTTACTTTGTTGGCAGATTTTTGTGGTGTGGGTATATTCTTGCTGGCTTTATACATGCCTATTCCTTATCAAAAACTCTTCAAGAGAATATGCTGACTGTATATTGATGGGACATTATGCATCCCAAGACAAGTGCTTCAAGTATTTTCTTTATAAAGTAGCAGAAAGAGAAAGTCAGAGCTCATGTTTTCTGTGTTACACGGAGTCTTAGACTATTACTTTTGTTGTATGATTTTGCCTTGATTTTTTTTTTCCTTAAACCTTTTCGTATCTCTGATTTGAAATGCAGAAAATTGTTGAAAATGCACAAGATAAAATTGGTTTGATAAAATCGAGCTGATGTACACTTTAACCCACTTGGGGAATGCTAAATTAGTGTTTTACACAAACCCATGCACATTTACAAATGACTGCCAAACTGTGTTATAATCCTTGAAAACTCTTTAAGTATTCTACATTCAGGATAATTGACAACAGGTTGGTGTCCTTCTTGTCAGCTTTTGTGAATAATTTATGTAATGGATTTAAAAGTGACATTATTTTCCTATCTGACAGTTGTTTCTTGCTTTGAATGTATATTTTTCTAATGAGCTGTAGCAGCATTTGATGTAGATTCATTAATTTCAGGAGATGAAATGGGAATAGCTGTGATATACAGTAAATATAAAACTGTGGTTTTGTTCCTTGTGATTACTTTGAGCTGTTGAGGCAGACCGTTTGAGGAAGGAGGTGTTGGTGGCATAATTTGTTCTGCTTTTTCTTCTCAACTTTCCAACTCAGTAATTTGCTTCTAGAAAATAATTATATAAAATTTAGTATCAAATGTAGTACCTGTCTTTTTTGTCAGTATCATGCTTTTTCCACAGGTATTGGTGATGTCCCCACCACAACCCTCACATCAATCATGGGAGCCTGTGCAAAAGAGAACTGTTCCACAAGCATCCCTATTACTAATCCAGGTCAGTAAAAAAGTTTCCCCAGACTGATGATCAATTAAAACTGAGAGATTTGTGTGTCATTATAGTGGAGACATTTGCTAATGTGAGAAGTGATGATCCTTGCTTTAAGTGCTCAACTTCTGCAAGGCGTGGAGCTTATCTGGCAAGTTGCCTGTAACGTGAGTGCTTCCCACACCTGATTTCCAGTTGCCGTGACATTAATTTTGTTATTAAATGAGCTTGCTGAATCATTATGCTTGAATGTATAGGCTGCTTCTTTCCAACTGACTTTGCTGAGAAGAAAAAGCTTGCTGCTTATCTGCAGCATCCTCACCTGCACACACTGAGCCATGAGCCACTACTGGACCCATTTAAGGCCACAGAAGTTGATTTAAAGGGCGTAACATGTATCAGCAAGCTTTTGTGTATACTTTTTACGTGTATCTAGCCCAAGGTTGTAGTGTAGTCAGAAGACCTAATAGCCCAGATCTAGGATCAAGCTACTATGTCTGAATGAGTTGCTCAGCTAAGCATAGGTAGCAGTCCATCTGTGCATTCTTTGCATGAGGCAAAGGCAAGGAAATGCAGACTGTTGCATTTTCACACAATAGATGTGTAATTTCATGCTTGTGGCAAGTGAAGAGCTTAATTGCTCTGGTTCAGCAGATGAGTACACCTGGTTTTACTTTCATACCTGCATTATGAGTATGATCTGTATGTCAGAAGGACAAAGGAGGGCCATGAAGGTTGATCAGAAGGCTGGAGCACCTATCCTGTGAAGGCTAGCTGAAAGAGTTATGCTTGTTCAACCTAGAGAAGAGAGGCTCTGGAAAGACCTTACAGGAGCCTTCCAGTTCCTAAAGGGGGCCTACAAGGCCCTGTAGTGATAACACAAGAGGGAATGGCTTTCAACTGAGAGAGGTTAGATTTAGATTAGACCTTAGGAAGAAAGTGGATAATTGACAGGCTTAAAATATTTATTGCCACAGTTGCCTGTGGTTGCTGGGGGCTGCAACTGAGGACATAAGTCATCCCTTCCTATCCTGTGTTCCAGTATAAAGCTGTTTCATAAGCTTTTTTCTTCCGCTAGTAATTTTTGAGGTTTTAGGATCAAAGGCTTCAGGGAGAGGGCTATAAAAGTAGGCTTTTTCTCCCCAGCTGGTGTGTAAACAGTTCTCATAAACAGCATGGGAAGCTGTCTGCCTAGATAGAGAAAACAGTCTAAGAGCTATTAGCAAAGCTGCTGCATTGAAAGAGTAAACAATCAGTCAAAAGAGGTGCTGCGTGGCTTTTGCCAAACTCTTTAAGAAACCCACAATTCATATTGTTTGGATGCTATTTAATTTAAAATTAAACAATAATTAAGGGGGGCTGTACAAAACATCCAAGTGCAGTGTCACTTAATCTTGGAAAAGTTTTATTTATCCAGTAACATTCAAAAAACAGCATTCTGCAAGAACAGTTTTGCTTATCTTTGCCAAGGAGACACCTGTCAAAAGGTAGTGCTCTGCCTTCGGTCTTCTCCTGGGGCAGTCTTCCTTCTGGCAAAAGAATGACTGGTAGAAAGCAGAGCCTGAGATTTGGAGAGATTCATGTTGTAGCAGCATGAAGGAGTCCACAGCTGTCTGCAGGAAACATATGTTCCCAGTGCATCTCAGATCCAGAGTGGAGACATAAATAAGTTGCTTTTCAGATCAGGTCATTGCCAATCATTTGTTCTGGTGAGATTCCACTTCTTCCTTGAGTTTCACTGGTTGAGTGTGTGCTCAGTCATCGCTCATGCTGGGAGCCAGTCTGCTCTGCTCAGAGAGCATCTCCTGTCTGCAGTGTGCTTCCTCACTGCTGAACTGAGCTGTCAACATAAAAATACTTTGTCTTACGTCCCTCAGGAGTCTTTCACTCTTCACTCCAAAGGCATTTTCCAGATCACATAAGTCTTTGCCTCATGAAATGCTAAATCACTTACAGGAACTTCCCAGCCTACAGTACATGGCTCTTTATATTCTGTAGCCCACAAAGACCTGTGCTAGAAAGCTGCACAGATGCCTGTTTGTAAAAGCAGACATTTTCAAAGACTCATTCCACTCCCAGGCCTGGTACTGCTCTGTGCAAATTCACCTAGATCCGTGTGAGCACTTGTGTTTCTCCTGCCTATGTTTGTGCTGGAAATCAGGCTCAGAAGCCAGGTAGCTGTGGATCATCAGATGAGGATTTTTGAAGAAAACCTTCCTATAATACCCCTTACTGCCCCGTGATTAACACTGCAGGGTGGTCGTAGTGCCTAACCTGCATTACCTTTGAATTAAACTTGATCAGATGGCAGCCTACTGCAAGTAAGCCCCCTGAACCTCAGTTAGTGTTGATGCTGGGTCCTTCTCAACAATTCACTCTACAGATCCCCTCATTTTGGTGGTATGGGCATAGTCTGTGTTGACAGGGGCTGAGTCTATGCTATGAGTGCTGCTGAGCACCAGGGCAAACAAACTGAGGCAAAACATGAGCCTGCAGGGTTACCTCACTCCTAGAGCAAAGATAGCTTTTGTTATTCCACATGTGGGAGTGGACGGAGAGTAGACATAAGGATGCCTATACACTCCCTATAGCCTATATTACTGCACTGAAGGTTTTTGCCAACTTTGGGCTGTCTGCTTTCTGATTCTCTGGCAAAGAACTTGCAACCTGAGCTTGCTCTTCTGGGTGCAATGTGCGATGGTGATTCTCTGTGTTGCGAGATGTGCCAGTTAGCTGATGAGTGGTATCTTGTGTCTCTCTGAAGCTTGCTCTCAATTTGCATCTCAGTGGACATGGGGACTTGTGAGTTAGGGTTTCTAGTAGCCAACTTTCTCTCATGTTGCAGCTTCTAGTTCTCAGCCCTGTTTTATCCTCGTCGTTCACCAGAATCTGAACATCCACTGTTATCAGCCTGTGACACTGGTCTTGTGACCAATGAAAATCTTCTTCAGTAGTTATCTAAATGAAATAGAAGCTGTGGCTTTTAGAAAAGCTTTTAATTTATCTTGTGGATGATGATCTTCTCAAGCACAGATATTAGCTCCAAGAAAAATGATGGAGTAATGTTTGGAAGGAGCTAAAAAAGCAGGCTACAAAAGCGAAGGAGATTAGTTGGTATGACTAAGATCACCATTCTAGTAAAAAAATTCCAGATGTGACAGGGAAAAAGGTTTTATTTTCAGTTATCCTTTCAGTTTCAATATTTAAGCTGCTATTTTTTAAATGTGGAGTTACTAGTGGTAGTAATGTCTGTAATGACCTTACAGTTGAGCAGCGAAGTTTATCCTGATGCCTGCTTCTGCTTTTCTTTTTGCTCAGAGTCCCTTAAATCAGGAGTTTTTTCTCATTTAATTTGCTTGCGTAGCAAAAGCAACAGTGGCAAAATCAGCAGATACCAGCTCTGTTCTGAAAATACCACTTGTGAGGCATACACAACAATTTGGGAACCCGTGTTTTAAATCCAAGTTGCTTGTCTGTAATGTGAGTGCTTTCAGACAATTCAATTTATCATAGTCTATCTGGTGCCCCAGATGTGGTGGTTTGGGGCTGTTAAATATGCTGTTTCAGTGTATGAAGCAAACCAAGTGAGAATGTCTGCCTTCACTGCTTAAGCAAATGTATCCCTAAAGAGAAGGGAAGGCAGGAGAAATGGCAATCACAGCCCTGATCCTTCAGTGCAAGCTAGCAGGACACAAGGAACAACTCAAGCAGGGCTCTTCAAAAGGAGGCTCTCAATGCAGCCGCAGCATGAGGGTGAGTGGTGGTGGGAGGAATTCTGGCCAAGGCAGACAAAGTTTCCCCCGGGGACTGGTGTTCCAGCCCAGCTCCTCTGCACGTTCAAATATCTCCTGCACAATAGTACCCTCTGTGGCTTGGCCAAAACCACGCAACAGCTCTGCAGCAGAGATAAGAATAGAATCCAAGTTTTGAAGCTGAGGTCAGGGTGAGTCTTTCATTTAATATATATCAGACCTGTGCTTGGGCATGTGTGCTAGTGGAAAGACCATGGACAGATTTGCTTGTATAAAAACCAGCCCCTCCTTAATGATTTGAAATGCTAACATGACTTGGCTTGTACATGAGTAGGTAGAGGAATGATTTCACAGGAAGACAATCCTTTTATAAATGTGCTTCTAATTCTGTGTTTATATTGCTTCTCCTCTGTGTCAGCTGCTCACTTAGGAGGCCCACTGAAAAAGCAGTCACAGTAAAACCAGTTGGAGTACTTGCAAGGAAAACTGGTGCTCCCATGAATAGAGATGGCAGCTCTGGGTCATTAACATTGGGATTTTTTCTCTCTCTCTCTTCAGGCTAAGTATGCCTCGTGCCTAAGTATGTCACCAGCACTGCAAATGCATAGGGTTGATCAGTGAAATTTTAGCTGAAGAATATGAAAGGCAGATGTGTATTGCAGTTGCTTTCTCTAATACAGAATTGTGACTTTGTTTGATGAGTGATCGTTTGATGCTGCAGTTCCTAAACCTGCTGCTCTCCTTTTTGCAGGTGAAGAGGAAGAGGATGGAATAGAAAGGACCTGCGACACCCTGCTCATGTGCATTGTGACTGTATTAAACCAAGGCCTGCGAAATGGTGGTGGTGTGGGAGACGTGCTCAGAAAGCCTTCCAAAGATGTAAGTGCTTTGGCTGAGTAAATGCATTACTCCCTGTTCATCTCATGAATGCCAAAGTCAATTTTTGGAAGTAATAGACAGTGTTTGTATCTAGTCTGCTCTAATGTCATGCAGTTGATTTATCCATGTAATTTTTACATCCCAGATGGACTATTTCATGAGAAGAGCTAAGCTTGGTGTGATGATGATACTTGAGGAAAGGAACTCTAGGTAGTGGTTTACCCCTTCTGGAAAACTGGAGCATATAGTAACCTTCCAAGCATTGCTAAGAAGTGTTGATAGATGGGATCACTTTTCTATTACACTAGGAATTATAAATGTAAACTTCTGAAAGTGATTGATTGATGAGTATATGTCAAGACTCTAAGCTATCATATACAAGGTGTATTTTTAGCTGAAATGCAGCATGACATCTGTCTTGGAATAGGTCCTATTGTTTACTTATACTCAATTAGCATCAAAGTCAAGGCAGAATTTCATATATTATGGTATATGTCTTCTTCCAGAAGTTTGCTCCAAAATTCAGTTATTCAAGGACTATTCTTAATATTTGGGTGGTTTTATGCATTTTTATTTAAGTTCTAAAAGAATGTAATATATAAAGGCAATCAAGTGGCACTTTGCTTGGTAAGCCATACCATTACTCAAGGGTTATATTCACAAGTAGAATCTCTTGCAGGAGTCCAGAGACAACTAACTTGGATCTGGATGGAAGAGCTCTTTGTGCTGGTAATAGGAATCTAGGCCCTATCTTATATATATAGGCATCCCGGTGAAGTCTGTAAACACTTACAGACTTTGAAAATTGCTCTTGCCACTTAGCAGTTATTTAATGCTAACTATATTAAAGCACTTCACAAAGGGAAGCAGTATTATCCCAATGAATGTGTGGGAAACTGACAAAATCAGTGACAGCCAAGTCAGTGTTGGGGTGAAGAAAAAAGGCTTCAGTTTTATGTTCCTCCTCCTTACACTGACTGTCGCCTCCTGTTTGCCACATAACACCTTTGCTATTTTCAGAGGTGTCAATGGGAGTCCAGTCCAGCCTTTGCAAGATGGAAAGTAGCTATGATATAAAAACAAGTGTTATGAGATGAGGAATATAAGCACTTCATGAGTGTGCACATGCACAGGTAGTATGTTTGTATGCATGTGCATCTTGTGTTCCCAAGAGACACTTGCTATGCCTGCCCACTCTGAGACAGCTTACAACCATGTGACTGTGTTAGCACAGTGCTAAAACCATTTACATGCACTGCTTGGGCACATAGTAGCCTGGCCTTGGCATCACAGAAGCATGCTCCCCTGGCTTCCAGTTTTTTGGTGTAAAAACTTGGCATTGTACTGGAGTATTCTACAAAGACCTTCCATAAGCATATCCCTGTATGCCACAAGGCAGTATTAAGAAGAGCTACGATTGCTCTCAGTAAGTACTACAAACTGCATATCCCTGTTTCTGTACTGGCAAGGTAATTATCTTCAGTCAAGCACTACACTAATGCAGCTATGCTGCATCTGATACAAAAGCTAGCCTTTTCTTTATGCTGTGTGAAACATAATGGACAAGAGGAGTCTCAATGCTGTAAGAGCACATGAAACCAAATCTTCTTTACCTAACCACATAGGTAGTCCCTCTCCATTTCTGTGAGTAAGGATAGGAGAATTTGGCATATGGACAAAAAGATGCATAGCTTTGCATAAGCTAATGTGAAAATACTGAGTATTTTAAAGGTGTGCTATTTTTATATCTTATTGCAACTTTATTATTGTTTCAGGAGCCCTTGTTTGCTGCACGAGTTGTTTATGATCTTCTGTTTTACTTCATCGTCATAATTATTGTTCTAAACCTAATCTTTGGAGTTATTATTGATACATTTGCTGATCTCAGGAGTGAAAAGCAGAAAAAAGAGGAAATACTAAAGACAACCTGTTTCATCTGTGGTAGGTGTTACTCAGCTATTGAGACATTTGATGGGGAAAGGAGTGAAATGAACTATTCCTCGATAAATAAAATGTGGACCAAAGGGGTCCATCTTGTATAAGGAAAGTGTAAAAATGTCAGTTTGGTTCCAGATTTCTTCCCTCTCAGTAGGAAAAAGTTTAGGTTTATGAATCAAAAGCTAGTGAAGAGGTGGCTTTGCAGTCTCCACCCAGGATCTGAGGGAGAAGAGCTATGTCTCACACTCACATCATCACTACTAATAGAGATGGTGCAGCTGCTGACTTTATTTCACAGAGTGTGATGCAGATGAAAGTACAGCTTGCTATTTCACAGCACAGTGCATCCCAGAAGGGTAACAACAGCAAAATTTGCCTGTTTCAGAAGGTGATAAGAAACAGGGAATAAAAGAATTAAATGAAAAGCATCCACACAAAACCCATGAGTAAACCACTCTTTCTTTGAGGTGCACTTGCAAAGGGGCAGAGCTTCACTCCCCCAGGGAACTTAAGAAATACCTTCTTTTTTGCAGACTGGGTGTTGTTTCCATTCTTGTACTTACAGGGATGAGTGTCGTGCAGAGCACATCAGCTTTAGTGTCTGTGGAAGGCTCCACAAGAGATCCAGCGAAGAAAGCTGTAGCACAAAGGCAAACATTTATGAGCCCTGTTCTTCCTCACTGTGATATCCTTCTTCAGAGATTTGACCCATTACAGGAAAAATGTAAAAATTTCTTATGACTGCAGCTCTGTAAAGATTGTTTGACTACAGAGCTGCAGAGATTCACACTCCCTGCTAGGTTTAAGCACACAAACAATCCCACCGCAGCTTAAGTGGGACTATTCATGTGCCTGATGGTAAATGTGTACATAAATCTTTGCAAGATCAGGACCTAGATTGCACATTGTGTGCTTACCAGTATAGATTTAGAAAGAAGCAGAACCAACACTTGTAAAGCACTTTATAGCCCTCAGCATAGAAGGCACTGTAAAGCTGTAACATATTTATTATATTGTTATTGTTATTAAGAGGAAATATCACAAAAGAGAATAAATGCTGCACTGAAAGAATCCTGTCAGGAATGCCTTCTGGCCTGGTATTTCTTGCCTGGCAGTTACTGTATGTGGTTACAGCTTTTAAATTAAGATCTTTCAAATTTATGATCCTTTAAATTAAGTTAGGTTCCTTTCTCTAATGTATTTAAAAGATTTGCATATTTTACATTCAAGTTTATTTTTCTGCTTTATGTCTATGCTTTTTGCAGGACTGGAGAGAGACAAATTCGATAACAAGACCGTTTCGTTTGAGGAGCATATAAAGTCAGAACACAACATGTGGCATTATTTGTACTTCATAGTTCTTGTCAAAGTTAAAGATCCAACTGAATACACTGGCCCTGAGAGTTATGTGGCACAAATGATTGTGGTAAGTCAATTTGGGCACATGCTTTATGAAATGGAGAGATGCTTCTTGCAGCTAGAGCAGAGAATATCTTTCTTTTTCCCTCTCTCTGAACAATAGGAGGCATCGATCTGTATTTTTAAAGATATTTTCATGTGTCTTAGTCTGCAACAAAGCCCAGTCTTAAACATAATAAAATAGATGATGGCACAGGCCATAGTCTCCAGCTTGTCATTTGTGCTTTCATGCTCTGTGGTTTCTGCAGCCTCATTAGCCAAACCAGGGGCAGAAGAGCATGCATCATAACATCTGCTGCTGCTCTGGCTTTGTCCAGTATCTCTGGGCTGTTGTCCAGAAAAATAACATCTCCTGCTGAACAGTGAAACACAGGGTCAGTGTTGAGGGGTAGTGCTTTTCTCCTATGACTACTCTGAACAAGCTATTGAAAAGACCAAGAAGAGCTGCTGCAGGGATTTGAAGAGCTACAGAAACTGCCTTGTGAAGCAGTGAGGGTATGACTTGGATTCAGAGAGAGAAATTTGATGACACTGGGGCAGAGAGATGTTCAATTACATTTCATTTCCAGCCTGCTACTGAAGAGGATTTGTTCTGGTGGGAGGGAGCTTATCTGAGAAATTCACTTTAATTTGTGGACTTCAGGGCTTGTCTCATTTGCCTATTCCTTCTCTGCTCCTCTTTCTCTACCTCCAGTGTGTGTATGATTATAGACTTTGCAAGTATGTTAAGTATTAATGTTTAATTCCAATGGATGCGGTAATATTCATAGTAAGTGTATTCATCCTGTATCAGCACTGGCTTGACTTTCCTGATGTAATTCACTAATGTATTTTATGTTTGAATTAATGGCGGGAACTCCTGCTTGAATATCTAAAATATTAATGGAAAAGCATCACCACACATGTGACCTCAAGCTTTGGACTGGTTTCTCAAAGCCCCTGTTCCTCTGTGGCACAATGCTGATAGTTTGTGTGGTTAATGATAATACAGATTTGGGGATTGTTAATCCCTCTGAAGGAAAGATTTTTTTTTTTTACCATGGGTATATATAAGGTTAATGGTTGTTTTGGATGATGGGAGAGGTATATATGGACCTTACATGGCATGGAAGAGAGAGTGGAGGAGTGGGGACAAAAGGCGAAACAAATGTTTGGACAAACTGCAAGTGGCTAATGTGGGATTAGTGACTGTATCTTTGTGTAGTTTAAATTCCCCAGTATGAAATCTAGGGAAGGTATGCTGCAGAAATACTGCTGCTGCATAGCAGAAGCAGTTGGGAGTGCTTGAGTGAACTGAAAAGGACTGTCTCACTTGGAGCCACAGATTACTGTATACCAGAAGGTACAAGGAATACTAAGAAAGAAAATACACTGAAAGAACAGAGTATTCTAGAAGTATGATATTCAACTGGAAGAAGAAATTTAGAGATACAGCTTTGCCTAGGGCCAAAAGAGTCAAAAGGAAAACCCTGAGAGGCAGTTTTGCAGCTGTCAGCTGATGTAGTGTAGGTGTTTCAAACACAGCATGATAGTAATGAAATTACATGACGAGCGTGTGAGATGTACTACATTCCATGAGGTACAGGTTTTGTCCTGAGGAGAGAGATAAGTTGATTCAGACTATGGGACAGCCTGAATGCTGAGTGACCATTTTTGTGATGCTGGGAGAAGTGACCAAGCTCCTGGTAAGAGACCAAGTCCCATTTAGGAGCTGGCACAAGAGGGCCAGACTTCAAAGGAACCTTTCACAAGGAAACTGGGGCTTGCCAGTGAAACTGAGTTGTTGTTGAATGAAGCTCTCTAGGGGTTGTATGGGAATGTGACAAATATTTATAAAAATAGGGTGTTTGGAAGAACAGGGCAGTCTCAGGACCTCTTTGAAGAGGACAAGTTGGAATGACATTTTATATTTCTGGTGATACAGAATATGGCTGCAAACCCTCTATGAATCATACTGCTGGAAAAAGCTCTCTTAACTCTACTAGTTTTTATTATGACTAGGTATGCCTTTTATGGCTGCTTTTGTAGCATTAATGGATCAAACCCAAATTCTGTATTTTCACAGCCAGATTACTTAGAGAGAATTTCTAATCAAATCCAATCTTCAAGGTTCAGATCCATCCCTAAATACATGTAGGTCAAAGCTTTGGAGTAGGCTGCAGTAACTTCTTTAATAGAAAGTAGAGTTTAGTGCCAAATGTCATCCTCACTACTTTTACAACTGTAGTTAGGAACCAGTTATTATTTGTACTTGTCTACTACTGTCTTGAAAAGCAATGGGAATTATTTATGCATCTAATTGCACTTTTTCCAGTTCAGGAAGGGGAAAGAAACTTGTAGGTGATGTTGTACATACCTGTCATTCAAAGGCAGTATTTTTGCAGGTTTATGTGTTCACGTGTATTGCTGTTCCAGGGGTGGCTTGTTTCAAGGCATTCCCATTATCTGGTGTGTCTCTAGCCTCAAAAGGCCTTGGAGCAGAGGCCTTCTTTTGCTTTCTTCTTCTGGACTGTGGACATCAAACTCCTAATGTTCCCTATGATTTTGATTTTCCCAGCAGCTTTGTATTTGCTTCATTGCTCAGCGTACTGCTCTGAGCAGTGACAGAAGTAATCAGTAGTTACACAGCTTTCATAAAGCAAGGTATTACTTTTTCTTTTCCTTTTTAGAAAAAAGCATCAAGTATATAAAATATATAATGTCACATGGTTTATTCACCTCTAGCTTTTCAGACAGTTACTTTATGGAGATGTTGGTGGGAATAAAGCACTTCAGATCTTCCAGTGATGCCCATTCTTCTTGCACACTATCTCATATCAGTTATCATGTGAAATATTAATGAATATTAAATCAGGGCAGTAGGTTTTATTATTTGTTTGTTATCCAGGCTTCTTTTATGAAGTCAGATAGGTATTATACAATATCCGAAAAGACAGAAACTTTGGAAAGCTGGCTACATTCCTTGCATTTGCACTGAGAACCTACATGAATGATTCCCCTATTGAATCTTCATGCCTGCAGAAAAGAACTTGTCTGACTCATTTGACTAGACATACCATCCTTAGCAAACCTAGAGAGATGCACATAACTTGTATTACATCGATACAGCAATCTTTGAATGTGCCTTGTGTCCATTTGTCAGAGGAGACAGTTTAATGTGATAACTGGAACAACGAAGGTTAACATCCATATTTTTAGACTTCTCTTTTCAGAGATGCAATTTGTGCATGCAGATTTCACCTAAGTTATGGTAGCTCTAAATAGATAAATGGAGGCAAAAAATGTAGATGATTAGTTACTAATTTTTTTTGCCACAAAACAGAGATATGAATTAGCCTCCATTGATATGATTGATATAATTTGTGCTTTCATTCATTTGCAGAAATAAAAGGCTGTTGGCATAGTAATTAAACTAATAATTTTGCCCATTAGAAGAATGACAGACTTTAGCAAATGAAGCCCTAAAAGTTTTGTTCTCAGGTGCCCTGTCCATAGTTCTTACCAAGTTTCATAATGGATTTTATCAGCATTAGTGCTACCTGTCATAACTACAGAAATACAGACGTAATTATATTATTACTTATTTACTTTAATTATGTAATTGGATGTAATTGGTGCAATTACACAACTCCTCAATCAGCTGAAAACTGCTTTAAAACTCCCTGTTCATGAGAGTAAAGGATACTGCCATGCATTAGACCATCTCCCTGAAGCAAGGCAAAGAAAAATTTAAGGTTCTGTTCTCCTGACATTGTGGCCATTGGCACCATAAGCCTTTTATACTATAATAGTATCTTAAAAGTATTCCTTTACATCTTGTTTTATCTGTAAATGTGTCCCTTCTGAAAGGAAAATTCCTAGTCTTAAATCTCTCTTCAGGCTACTCAGGATCTACCACCTCCACTGAAATCAAAAGCAAAATTCCCATCAACATCATAAGGACAAAGCAGAAGAGACAGGTTGAGCAACAGCAGCCTGAAATTCTAAGCAGTGATGATTTTATTCAGTTCTTTAAAAAGCATTTTTGTGTCACAGCAATGACCTGTCATTGGTAATGTGACAAAAAGCTGTAACTACTTCATTTTCAATATCATGTAGGTGTCAGCATTTTTTTAAACTTAGTTGTTGTTTTAAATGAAAGAAGTATTTACCAAATATTAGGGCCATTTCCATGTCATGAGGAAAAATGCTTTCTCCATCTTTAAAAACTGTAGTTGTTTTTTTTAAAATACTGAAGTTTGAAAATTGAACTGAATTTAGTGCTCCCTTGAGCTGGTGCTGTTGTCTCTCTTCTTCCTATCTCCAGCCTCATGTTTTTGTCTCTTTTTTTATTAGATACCCAGAAGTGGGCATTAAATTCAAAAGCAGCACTGGGGAGAATGCCAAACGAGCCATTGAGAAGTCTCACAATAGTTGTCATTCTGTCCGTGCTGTGTGCTGGGCAGCGCGAACCCTTTTCGCTTGGCATCCTTCTCTCTCCTGCCTCACCGCTCTGCATTTTGCCATGCTCCCACCTCAGGAATGGAGGTGTGATGTGAGGTGTGACAGCACATAGCTGCTCCCCAGCTTCAGGTCCCAGCAGTATTGCTGCAAGGTCCTGACCAGAGTCGCTCCATGAGGCTGTGGCCCCGCCCAGCATATCCACTGGGACAGGGAACGAGCTCCCTCCTGGAGGCAGAGCTGTCTGTGTATTGTTCCTGGCACACCCGCGTGTGGCCTGCAAAAGGGTTTTCCTCATTTTAGCTACCTCAGCAGAATTTGCTGACTGTCAAAACAGCCCAAGTGTGAGACAAGCGGAGCCTGCAGAGCCCAGCAGCTGTGGGTCGAGAGCCTGGCTGCCCGTCCTGTCACTCCCTGAGGCAGTGAGAGGTTGTCCCAGGGTTAGTGAATGTAAAGTCATTTTGCTGATGCCAAACCCTGGTGCGCACCCCCAGCCTGATGTCCAACATGTTTAGTTGCAATCCCCACTAGGACCTAGGGCCACATGGAGGTTCTAGTGGAGGCTGGTCCAAAGGAAATACAAACAGGCAAGGTGAAGGCAGTGAAAAAGTGCCATACAGAAAGGGGAAGTGTATGCTGATAGCAGCCGGGCGAGGAGGAGCAGGGTTTGTGGAACAAGCTGTTCCTTACTGCTGTCGATTTTTGTCAAAGAATGTAATAAAATAGTATGTACTAAGAGGGCTGTTGACCTCAGCTCTTAAAATATAACTTCTTTTGAGAAGAAAAAAAGTTCTGATATCCAGGATTTTTCTCTTCTGTTATCTATCGTATTTTTGAATTGTGGAGGCAAAAGTTTTCCCTACTAATTTTAATCTCTATTTGATATATATTCTTATTACATTAGAGGATTGCTAAACACTATATGGGTAGAGAGAATGACCTAAACCAGAGAAATGTCAATCCAAGGTAACGTGAATGCTGCAGAAGGGACACTTGAGTTGTCAGGAAGACACTCTGTGTGTTTTTTGCATGCACTCTGGTGATTCATCCTAGACAATTTAAGGAGTTTCCTCCCTAAGATGTCCACCATACCCTTCTGTTGAAATTAACCACAATAGCAGAGGAGGGAGGACATGCAAAGTGTTTGTTCACTCCTGAGGCTCTGCAATTTGTAGCCCAGAGAACTAATGTGAAAACTGATGGCCTTTGAAGTCACACTGCTCTGAACTGGACTGGTTGAGGAGAGGGCACAGTACCAATTCTGCTGTTTCTTTGTAGATAGGATAATATCAGCAGGGAGAAAAGGCACACAGCTGATAGGGGTGACCCCTTCAGCTAGATCTATTAGGGATGGTGAGCTGCATTCTTAGCTGGCTCACTATAAATAAACTGTATTTTTAAAGCTTAATTATCATGTATATTCTAGTTCAACATGGAGTGTCTGATCTGGCAACTGACGGACTTGGAAATGCTTATAGGACTTGTGCACACAAATGCTCTGCTGGAGTAGGGCATGGAGGTTGTAACTTTTGGGAAGCTAATAATGCTCCCATTGTTAAGACTGATTTATTTTACTTTTTAAAACTGGCCTTCCTCCAAAAACTAGCAGATGTAATCAAAGCAGAACTTGCAAGGATAAGATGTATGTGCATATCATCACGCTATGTAACTTTTTCTTAATTACTTTTAATAGACTAATATGATGCATGTCACATTGTGAGTAAATACTTACCATGGCAGTAATACCAAGAGCACAAAAGGGAGCTGCTAAATAAGATCTGAAGACTTTCTGACAGGCTCATTTCCTAGGAAATACGTCGTCAGTTTTTGTCTGCAGTTGGGTTTTCCTAAAATAAGCAATTAAAGAAATAGGCCTAAATAGATGATTTACTGCTCCTATTTTTTGTTGTGCGCAAAATAGAAAAGCAAGTAAGAATGCAGTGCTCAGCATCCTTCCACATGGATGCAAGCACTGTAGGGAGTTCAGGGCTTCTGTTTAGGTGCGCTGCATACCAGAGAAAGTCCTGCCTCAAGGCCTGCCTCAGATTTACAGAGGATCTGAGAGCTACTGAGTGGTGATACAGTTACAACAACAGAACTGGAACTGTGCTTTGCACAGGTTCAACTCCTGCTTGGATGGATGAGGGGAGGTCCCTTTCCCTTCATATACTAAAGTGTTATCCAATTGTACATTTACACAGTAAATTGAAGCATTGTTTTTTTCCTGCTGTTCGGTACTGAATGACTTTTCTGTTGTTGCTTTTCCTGGTGATCAAAAAAAAAAAAAAAAGTTCATTTCTGTAGGTAGCCCAGGGCTATTTCTTCTTCTCGGTACAATTTTGCCTTCGCATTGTTATCTTATGGAAGTGCTGAACACCTCCCTCTCNGTTGTTGCTTTTCCTGGTGATCAAAAAAAAAAAAAAAGTTCATTTCTGTAGGTAGCCCAGTGCTATTTCTGCTTCTCGGTACAATTTTGCCTTCGCATTGTTATCTTATGGAAGTGCTGAACACCTCCCTCTCCACTTCATAAAATCAGCAATTACAGTAATGTGCCTAATTAGCTGATTTCCTGCTCATTTGTGTGTTGCTCAAAGCATGAAAAGTTAGCAGCACTTGAAGACTTTGCATCTTTGCACAAAGCTCTTATTCTTCAAGAGAGCTGAGCATCTTTTTTCTCCTTCAAGGGCTCTGTGTTTTCCAGAAAATGGGCTCTTTGCTCTGCCATAAATAATTTAGTTGGCCTGCTTGGCTAGGTGATGTGTGAGATATGGGTAAATAAAGGGAAAGGTGAGTTTCATTTGGTACCTCATTGAAAAACCTTGAGGTTTTAGTGGTTTTAAGTTTATATACATTCTTTCCAGACAGGCAAAATTAATTATCCTGTTGCCTGAATGGGAAAGCATGGTTCTGATCCTGCCTCCTTAGGAATCATGCCATTTGCTGCAGCAGGAGAAAGATTGATATCAACAGCAGGTGCTGCAGCACTAGCAGATTAACTGTGTGTAGTTGGTGACTACCTGTATCTTCCTAGCCTGCTCGGTGAGGGAATGGCCATTTCAGTGTTCCCTGCCCTTGCTGTCCCTGCTCTGTCCATGCTCTGCTCCTCACGTTCTTGTTAACTCCTAAAGGGACAGGTCCAAGCACCACTTTCTATTTCTTTTCTTTCTAATCACTTCTGAATACAAAGCTGTGATGTAATTGCAAGTTACTGAGTGGAGCCTAAAACTGCTCCAAAGTATATTCATTAAGATTTGGGGGTTTTCTCCCTGAGGTCTGGAATCAGTGGTTTGATACTACCTGGCGCTAGGTTTTTTGGACCCTGTGGTATTGTGGCTCAGTTGTAAGGTTAGCTTGATTTCCTTTGTGATTGAAAGATTCAGCCAACTGTCTGTTGAACAATATTAGGTTTTGAAGACTGATTTTGTTATAAAAATGGGTTCTGCCTTGATAATACAGTGCAGTTACAAGCTCCTTGTCCTCCTTCCAACTTCAATTCATTCAATTTGCAAGTTAAAATAGACAAGTTGGGTTTCTGTTTGTTTGTTTGCTGCTGGCCTTAAAAACTCGAGAAGGGGTCTGGACATGAGGCTGTGTTCCTTGAAACTTGCACATCCCCACGAACATGGAGTGGAAGTGTTCCAGCTGGAGCGCCCTCAAGCTGAGCAGTGCTGCTGGCAGAACACGGGCTGCGGTTCCCTGCTGGAATCCATTCCTGCCTTGACCTGCCAGAGACTAGAGCTGTTAACTTTCCAGGCAGCTTGCAAAAGCCATCTTTTATCCCTTTGTTAAAGAAGCATGTGGCCTGAGACGGATCTGTGTGTGGGCAGACCTTTATTCTGTAATTTCAAGTGATGGAAAGGCCAAGGCACTGGGTAGGCACCTACTGTTGTGCTTAAAATCCTGGCAGTAGCAGAGCCTTAATTGTCTTGGGACTAGCTGTGTATGGGTTTGCCTAATGAAAGCTGGACCTTTACTGGGGTCACAGATAGTGGTAAGAAGTTCAGCCTCAGAGGAACAATGTGATGAGCAGATCCCAAAGCGTGTAAACTGGATTAATTTGATTTTGTACTACGGGGGAAGCAACAAACACAAGACACTTCAATGCTGTTTGAGAATATTATTGCAACATTTGAAAACAATTATTACTCTTGTATTATAGTGGTACTAAGCTTCTGGCTCCTGAATGGAAAAAAAACTCCAGAATTGTCTACAGCCAAGGCAGACAACTGCAGATGCTGAGGAAAGGAAGGACTACAGGTTTGCCCAAAGACAGAAGGGCAATTTCTAAAAGAAAAGGGAGATGAGTTTGAGGTTGTTGCTTTACCAGGAACACCATTGAAAGTAAATAAGTGTAACTTTGCTTGGGTTCAAAACACAGTGGTGAGATTCTGAAAGCAGTAAAACCGGGAAGGACTACAAAAAGTGTAGTTCTGCTTCTGCATTTTCAGGGCTCAGAAACAGCAAGATTTGGGGGAGTTGGGTGCAATATTAGTGTGATCTTGTTTTACAGGATGTTTTAGAGATGAAGAGGTTACTTGTTTCTGTATCTGTCTTGGGAATTAAAATCCACCAGCCTATATTACTCTGCATGGATGGGTTTCTGAATTTGTATAACTGTGGTCTCATTTGCCATTTATCTTTTGGGATCAGCTTTATGAGATTTGTGTCAGGTTTTCGATTTGCTTGCAAGGCTAGTTCATGGAATTTTCTCTCTTTTTAGTGTGGTGGATGTGTGTATGATAAAAAGCTAAGATTGCATCATCTTTAATAAAAAAAGGAAGATATATAGCCTAAAGAAATCGGATTAGTTGTACAGAAAGAAATCAATCAGGTTGGCAAATTGTATCTGTGGGACAAAGTGCAAAATGTTTGTTTCATACAGTATTTATTGAACAAATTTGTTGAGAAGATGGTTAAAAATGCTCTACTGGAAAAAAAATGGGAACCATTTTGTTCAATTTAAATGACATTGATGTATTTTTTACATCATGAAATCTTGCAATATTACCAACAACAATCCCTGATAAAGTACTTTACACAATTGCCTCACCGGGCATTTTGAGATAAAAGTATGTATCAGAGATTGTAAATTGGCTGCATCCAATTTATATATAATGGAACCCACTGCAGCCATTCTACAAAATTCAATAGATCAGGAGTCACATTACACTTCTGTGAGTTTGGGGTAGTGGGAGCTTTAGAGAGTCTCCAAAACAAACAGGCAACTTTAAATCATATTTAATGAACCCTGTGTATCTTATACACATGTGATTAAAATGTTTTGCCTGTTTTTCATTTTGTTGGGTGCTGCTGAAGAAAAATTGTAACTCTGAGTTTGTGAAACTGATCATCTGCTTGATCTCAAGAGAAAATGCATTTTAACTGAACAGAGCAAACTGTATTTAAATGCAGGGCTGAAAAAAAACCATCCAAAGAAAAAGCAGATTTGTAGAGAGGATCCATTTCAGTATTTTCCCAACAGCACGAGCAAGAGCACTAAATGCAAGTGTCATATAGGCAGATAAAGGTTCACAAAGTACCATGGTGTTTTTTTCTTTTATTGATCAATGCTTGCAGACTCTGGAAACAGTAGACACGAACCTGGCCATCATGTCTGCACAGGCAAGGAGTTGTGCTCGCTGTGCAGAGGAGTGTACAAAACCTGGGGCAAGCATTTGAACAGAGCAAGTGATTTAAGAGCAGTTTGGTAGCGTTCAGGCCCATAAGGCTGAAAGGTGACCATTGCTTGGAAATGTTTTGTCAAGAAACCCTTCAAAGAGAAACCTAGATCTTTTTCTACTCTTCTGACTGATACTTGAGTATATGCATTTATGTGTGTGTATGGTATATGCCATGATAATATTGTTGCTTAAAAAACCAGTTCTGTATAGCCCATTGGTGCTAAGTAATAATTCTTATTAATTTTAACAGAAAATGCTGTTCTTTAAATTGTCCTTTCATGCCACACCATGTGCAAAATACATCAGAGTCAAAAGGGCTCGAAGTAGGAACATTCAGATCAGAATTCAAAATGCCTCAACTCTGGCAGTATCTTAAACCAGAACAATTGTGCTGCAATCAGTGAAGCTCTGCTCGTGTAAAGCTGAGAACAAGGTCAAGTCCTGAGCCTCTGAAAAACGAGTCTCCAGCAGAGTCTTTGTATTTCCCCAAGATTCTGTTGCAAATTGAAGCTAAAGCTAGGAAATGGACAGCACTTCAAAATATAAGGTGACAGGACCAGAGAATTAAAACTAAATGTAAAAAAAAAACCACCAAAACACAAACCAAAACAAACTTCAACAACTGTATGCCTGAATCCTGTGCCGTGAAAGATAATGAAGTGGAAATTACGGTTTGGGGTTAACCATGCAGTTAGACTCTGATCTACTGGATAAAGCCAGCACTTGCATTGACAAAAACAGGTCAGAATTTGTGGTGTCCTTACCAGCTGAATGGTAATATGTCTCTAAGGAGCAGTCATCACCTCTGTCCCCAGCAGTGGCATGATATGGTAGGGTATGTTTACATTGTATTAGGACTACTGCTGTTGGCTTTTGGCTGGAGGTTCTATATCTGGAGTGTGCCTACTAGTATGTTTTGTAAAAGAAAATCACTGTTAAAAGAAGAGTAGGAGGAGAGGGGCTTCAGTATGCTAGTGCATGCAGTGAGGCAGTGTGAGGTAGGCTTGGCAAGTGCCTGGAGAAGCATAGTAATTCTGTTCACTTCAAACTCAGTCAATGGGAAGCAGAAATGCCATTACCATTCAGCTAGGCATGAGCCAGTCTAGCAAATGAGTGGTGAATTTGCTGAAACGATGTCAGGAGCAGTAGGGGAAGGAGAGGGGAAGAAGTTAGAGCTGGAGGCACTTTGGTGGCGGTTGTGGGGCTGCATGAGCAGCTCAGCCCCTCTCCTGTGACAGGGCTGCCCTACACAGTGTGGCACTATGTAGGGCTGCTCTCACTACTAGGGTAGCCAAGCCTGCAGGATTCAATAGCAGGGCCACAATAAGCTGTGAGGGACGAGATGGAGAACTGCCAGGTTCCTCTGCACAGAGGCTGCCATTGCATTGCACTGTGCTTCCCCCACTGAGACATCTGGAACTATACCAGAGCCGCCCATGCTGCCACTAAAAGGTTCTTATTTTTAAGGACATGTGCACTTAATGTCAGAATATTGAAACCATACCCACGTGAATAAAGTTAGTAAGCCAGTGATTCATTGCTGTTTCAAATCTCTATCTAGCCACAGTAAATTTCTGCTCAGTAGTGACAGTCTGTGTCCACATGCAGGCTATGATTTACAGTTCTGCGTTTTGTATCAACAACATCTGTTTAACAAAAGAAAAAAAAAAAGCCAAGAACATTTATTTTCTAATCTCTGTACCAGATGTTGGTTCGTTATGCACAGGATCCAGGGGTAACATCAGAAATAATATAATTATTTTAAATGAATAATCTGAAGTGTTTTTTCCTAAAGTGTGTCCCGTAACCACTAATGGCATAAAAACATAGGAATGTGGAAAAATAAACTTATGTTTTGCACAGATCTACAGTTATATCTCTTTTAAGGGCACAGATATTAAGTATTAGTTCCTAGCTTCAGATGGTAGTGCTGGGATTCTTGAAGATTCACAGAGGAGAATATCAGTTGTCAGGGTTATGATAGAGATAAGGTGGCAGAGAGCAATTGAAACAGCAGAAGAAATCAGCAGTTGAGAAATGAACATGCGCTGAAGGAAGGGGAAGACACAAGAAGCAAGCGTGGCTTCAAAGAGTGTGGTGCTGGCATGGGATATAAGCTCGGGCCTCCAAGCACACAAAAGTGATGTGCACCTCTCGTGTCCCCAGTGTTCTCACCTGGAGAGTAGTAGAAAGGTGCAGTCTCAGTGTGGTGGGGACAAAACTGCTTATTTTGGTTTCTATTTTCCACCTTCTAGGGCAAAGTTGCTGGAGATTGAAGCAAGATCACTTCCCTTGATGTGTTGGCTGCACTCTGGCTGGCACAGCTCAGATCGTGGTGGCCTGTTTCACTCTAAAGGGCACACTACTGACTCATGTATACTTACCGTTTGCACATGGGTTTGCCCACAGCAGTGATGTGAGATCACGTTCAAACTTAAGGTCTCAACTGTAAAGGATTGTTTTCATGGTTGTTACCACCTCTTGGAGGTAAAAGCCAAGTCCCTTAGGTGTGATTGATAAGCAGAAATTTTGGGGTGCTTGTTCTTGGACCAGCAGGGTCTTTTAAAGAGTTTCAAGCTGAGTATTGGAACTGCCACTGTGCAGCATCAGAGAAAAATCTTTGCAATTTGAGGTTCATTGTCATACCTCACCATAATTTTTGCAGGGATATCACAAGCAGGAATGCTGATACTGAAACACTGAGACATTTGTAACTGACTACCCTGGTTATCAGTCTTGAAGAACTCACAATTATTCAGAATTATGGTGACAGATTCTTTTTCAGGCCTCAAGAACGTACAGCCAAGTTAAAATGAAGGTAAATGTATCAATGACACTGCTAAAGCAGAAGGTAGTTCTGTGTTATGGTTCCAACCTTCTTTTAGGGGGAAACAGATTTCTATATTTTCCCATGAGTTGTAGAAGCTATAGCATGTATCAATCTAGTATAGACCCAGCCAGACCTATTAGTTTGCTTGTTGCATAAAGATTTATTTATAATTGCCAAGGTTTATTTTTATTTTGCTTGAATTACTGTTGTGGATGCATATAGATGCATAACAATTCCTAATTTCCCTCCCTATATTCTTGTACAGCACAGATTGCTTATCATCAGGAGTCTTAACATTAAAGTGTCAAACAGGATTTGCAGGAAGCTATTTGGGTTTGTAGTTTAGGATGAACATTTGTCAAATTGTGGATTAGCTGAATCATGCACTGAACCAAATTATTATTGTCTGTGATTAAATCACAAAGTGGTTATTGCCTTGTGTCATCTAAAGCACAAGATATTTTAAATCTTTAAAATTACTTTTTAAGGTGGCTATAGAAGCTATGTAGCTACAGACTTTTAGGACCAGTCTCAGTCCCTAGGCAGAAAAATAATAGCTTACAAAAGGTCATTTGGACTGATTACTCTCTGCTTATATGGGCAACAGACCTGGGAAGGGAATGGATGGACTTATTTACATTTCAGACATGCAAACAGATTTCTTAGTAAATAGATCTCTTTGTACCCACTGCTATTTATTCAAGTTGCTGGCTCAAAGAAGGAGAGTGAACGGTCTGTTCGTTCCTGTGCCTGAAAGGACACGAGCTGCCTGCCGAGAGTAGCAGTGCTGACGGGTTGTTTGCCTTCATGCTGAGGCACGGGTCCTGGGGCACAGTGTGGTCACAGGGGATGAAGCTGTGCCATGCTTCCCAGCAATGTCCATAGTCCTCTTCTTCATCCTTCAGTAGCCATCTACCTGAGGAGCAAAGAGGTCTTTAAGTTGAGTCATATTCTCAGCCTTGCTATTAGGTAATAACCCTTCTGACGGCCATCTTCCTTGCCTGGCTGAGTCACCAAGGAGCAAACAGTCTGTGTGAGACAGGGGAATGGTGGGGCTGGAGGATGTGGAGGCCTGTCTCCTGCTCCGATGTGTGCAGCTGGGGAGGTCACAACCCAGGAGGAGTCATGAGCAGTCATTGCTGCTTTTCTTTTTGAATAGATGAGAGAAGTCCCAAAACAGCCTGTTTTCATGTTGCAACAGGGGTCATGGGGTAGGAAGGGCTAAGAGTCACTGCATTGGAGTCTGCTAGAGAAATGAGCATGTGGTAGAGCTGGCAGTGGCATGGCACTCTGAGCCCATGACTGTGGTGCTGGCAGACAGTGTGCATTAGGCTGCCTTCATTCCTCTACTTCATCTCCCTTGTCCTACTCTTTGACCTATTTTCTCTCATTGTTATCTAGTAATCTATTTTTTAACGGCGCAGCCCAGTCTTTCCTGCTGGTTGCAGCTGATCCATCTCGCGGCTAACCTGTGAAAGCAGCACCTCCTAAAGAAACATCCTTCTGCCAATTACTCCGGAGGCATGGATTCAGCTCAGCATGAGAGCTCGATTGAAGCCAGTTGGCTGTGCCAACAGGACAGGGATGGCGAGAGAGAGACTTTGTACAAAGTATTGGAACTCTAAATAAATTTCTTCAGTCTTTTCTCCGTCTGTGCTCAAACGGAGCTAGCAAAGTCAGAAAAAATGACAGTGTTTTATCGAAAGGGAACATAGCCCATAGCTCTGTCCTCCTCTGGAAAGCCCACAGAGGGGAAGGAGAAAGTTGCATAGAAAACTCCAAGAGGCAAATGCAGACTTTTGCTCTGAGCATGCCTCTCTGAGAAGAAGGGTTTGAGGTTTCTCAGAAAACACAAGTAGCAAATCATCTAAGCCCTGTGCTTTCTCAGGCATGTGCCGTTGGCACCTCACAGCTATGTGTACCCACAGTACCTTGCCGAGAGGTGAGCCGTGATTCCCATTGGAGTCCCTCCAGCCTGGGGGGAGGACGGAGGGAACAGGCATGCTGGATCACCACACGAAATGTCTGCTCTGCTCGTATGTAGTCTCTTTGGCTGGCAGCCTTTTGGCTGGCCCCTCCTGCCTTTTGCCTGGTTTTTTAATTCCCCCAGCTGAACTGATGGAGAGGAGGCTGCAGCTCCTTTCTGTCCCTGCAGCCTTCCTGCCTGGTTGACTCTGTGCCCTGGCCGCAGATGTATACTTAAATATGAATTCTGTGAGGCACACGTTATGCTTGTGGAGGGAGTGTGGAGCGGGAAGACGCAGTGATCAGTAGGTGGGCTGCTGCGGTTGGGCTGTGAATAGCTGCTATCCTGCACAAGAATGAAATAACAGTAACAATGCATTGCATTCAGCCCCAGTTGTTTAGAAAGAAGATTTTGGTGCACTTTAACAATTAATTGTGTGTCCTAGCTAGTTCGTTTTAAAGCATCCCATCCACATACCTCACCCTCTGCGAGGTCATTTGTGCTGGAGTTATGTCACATTGCACTATCCTGGTGGCTGTTGATGGAGTCCTGTAGCAGCTGCTTGCAGAGGTTTGCCTTGCTCTCTGCCAGCAGCCTACCTCCCTCATCCAAATGAACCCCAACTCAGTTCCAGGCAGGGTTCAAAATGTCTGAGTGAATGAGTCAGTAAAATGGTTGGATTTCTAAGCTAAGCCATGACAGAGAACACCCTGCAAAATTTCATCCCTGCACCAGTCAAATAAGGCAAAGCAGGAGCACACCTGCAACATAAAGGAGGCAAGTTACAGCTTTAACATGTGTAAAGTGGTCAAGGTGAACCCTGGACTGAGCCCATAAACATTTAAGTCCCAGAACAAATGTTTGGGGTTGTACAAACATGTTAACTACCTCCAGTTAATTGGCAAGCAATTACCTTGGAGTAAAAATAGCTCTCCCATAGCTGAGCAGGCACCAAGTGCCTGTACCCCTGTGAACACTTACAAATCACTGAAGTTTTCAGCAGAGGAGCCTTGTCCAATTTGTCTTCTGGATCCTGGCAGGTTTGTGATCAAAAGTTTTTTGTCCCCAGCAGCAATTGCTGTTTGTGGTATAGGCTCAGCAAACAGGGCTGTGCGCACAGCTAATTTTCGTGATGCCCTTTAATAAAATTCTGCAGTTCATAGTGGAGTGAAAACTTAAGATAATATTGACCAGCAAAAGCATGCAGTTCAGCAAGGAATGTACCTACTGCGTGCACTATAATGGAGCTATTGGTGAAAGCTAGATAAGTATTTTTAATTTAAAGACAGCTTGGCAAGCTAGAATGTACTGAATTTTGAGTCCTGATACTTTGCATGATAAAGATAAAACAGATGGACTGGATTTCATCAATGTATATGCAGTTTAGAACCAAGAAGCAAATCCTGTCTGCACCCAACACAGCACTTGGGACTACCAAGTGAAAGACCTGTGATCAGCTCTTTGATCTGTTGCCTCTCCATTTCCAGGAAAAGCTATAGGAGTCAGCGTATCTCTTCATGAGGTCTCCAGTTCATACAAACTCACCACCTTCTCAGTACTTGGATCAAGTCCTTGCTTGATCCTCCCCAACATTTTGACAAAAAATGCCTAGATCTTTTTGGTCTGTAGCTAAACTACAATTGCACTTCTTTCTTGGGGGAGATTGCCACAGCATTGCTGGGAAGGCAAAGCTGGGCACATGCGAATGAGTGGAGTCTGTCACTGAGCTCCCATGACTCTGAGGCTTGTGGTGACCGAGATGAGCCAGCCTGTGGTGCAGAGTGGTTCCGGCTGAAGAGTCACCATCAACACCACAGCGTCATGTGGCAGCAGGCAAAGTGCTGTGTGCTCTGTCCCTGTCTTCACCTGCTCCTGGTCATCCCTATTCCCAGGAAGTATAAGGTTGTGCCAAGGAGGAGGGAAGCAGGTGACACTGGGAGCCTCAGGGGAGGCAAGCCCACTGCACCAGGATGTCTCGTGTCCACGTGGATTTTTATGGTGTACTCTGGATGCTGCAGTGTGGTGGAGGGTCAGCCCACAGAAATCTTTCCAAGGCAGTTGGAGGTCTCTGCTTTGCTCCCTGGAGGAGCGAGGGAGTGGCAGATGGAAACAAGACTAGCAAAGTGCATTTCACAGTCCTGGAAGCAGTGATCAGCAAGCACAAGAACCGCAATGATGGATCTCAGGTTGCTCTCCCTGTGCAGCCTGGGTTTAGAAACTTTGGCATTATGATGAGCCTTGCCAAAAAGGGCTCCTGGCCACTCCACTGGCTCCTATGGCTGTGCAGCTTTGCGTTTGGTATCTTCAGGTGCTTCAAGCATGAGAAGCTGTAATGGGTACAGATACCAGAGCTTTCCAGGAAACACTCAGATACAAGTGCAGCTCTGTTCACTGTAGCTCCTTTGAATTAACTTTTTGTGCCTGTAGTGGCAGACAAATTTGCTGGCAAACGTTTTGCAAAGAAAAAAAAGGCATTGATCCAGAAGAGCACTGTGCACAAACCAAGCTTAGTATAAACGAGTACACCTGTGCTTAACGCTGGGCACGTGATGAATGCTCTGCTAGATCCCAGCCAAAATAAATCTAAAACAAATATGGGGGCATACTTGTGGAAAATGAATGCTGGTCTTGTAAGCAGAAACTCATACAGCAGAAATAGGAGTCTACGGCTCCATGTGTCAGCTGGGGATATCCAGCAGGGAGGGTCACGTGTGCTCCGTTTGAGCTCACCAGCAGAGCTGGTGAAAACAGGTTTTGATTTGAATGAGTTATGACCCATTGAAAAAGGCATCATGCGTAACCACAGTAAATTGTCATAATGAGATCACGAGGCTCAGAAAGTGGGCAGCGAGGAAAGAGGCCTCATTCCACCAGCGCACACGGCTGACAGCCCTGAGCTGCAAAATGCAGCAGAGAGGCACGGTCTTATTCCCTGCACATCATATCAGTTTAGTGACAGGACCAGAGGTTGCACAGACAAGCAAAACCTCATTAGAAGTTCTGAGTTGAAAAGAAGAAAACAAGCCAAAATTCATATGGCTTTGCATTCAGTCTTATCCAGAGTAACAGAGGAGACTGGGCTAATGCGAATAGTGGAAAAACAGGAGTACTGTAAGTTACTTACATGCTTACTGAGGGTTGCTGTAGCAGGGAGGGTTTGGTGATTAGGACAGAGAACTACTTAATTGAAAGCAACCATCTCTGAAAGCATGACAGAACCGTAATCTCATTGCACATCCCTGGGCTCACGGCTCTGCCAGGCCAGCCCATGAGGACCCTGTTCACGTGTGGCTGCCCAGCTGTAAATACTGCAGAATCATTGCTGACTTTTCTGTTTTCGTGGTGAAGCAAAGCCTGAGATTACAGTAAGTTTCAGTGCACTTAAAACTTTACCAAATATCAAGCTCAGACAACAGAGGTAGCAGAGCACTTGCCTGCCAGAAGTCTTGTAGAGGGACTTCTGGAAAGAACTCCTTTTCTTTCCTCCTTTTGTTTCCTCCTTTTCTTTTTGATATAGTGCTATTTGTGTGGGGCCACTCGCAGCACAGGAGCCTGGAAGAAACACGCTACAATTAATTCTGTTTCTCCTCTAAAGTTATCAAGTGCACGTGTCCACAGAGGCCCATTGCAAAACACCATGCATATGATCTAACCACATCCTCCCACTCCTCCCAAGGTAACGCATGGCCAGCTATAGGACCTCTTTGTCTTGTGCCTTAAGGCAAACTGGGTTGCTTGCCACATGGTTGCCACTCCTCTTAGGCTTGCACCCTCCCCTCTCTTCTGTCTGTTATGCTTTGCACACAAATATCAGTGCCCCTAAGCCATGGAGACAGTTCAGGCTCATGCTGATACGCAGCACCTTCCTGACTCATAACATTTATTTACAGTATTTTTATTATGATTAAATTCATAGCCTGAGTCCATGAGTCAGAAAACACCCAATTCAGTGCTATTCCATACTTGATCCGTAGCAGGGTAGCCATTGGCCATGGGTTTGCGCTTGCATTTACTGAAGGTATGCAATCTGAATAGCATGCTGAAGCCTAAGCTGTTCCCAGGACCACAGATCTGTTGCGGGTTGCTAAATGCAAGGCCCCTCTGCTCTTGCAGTAGGTATGCTCTAGGCCAGCCTGGAGAGGACTGTGACTTGTCTTTTTTTCCTGACATTGCTGCAAGGAAAGCCAAAATTGATGGCAGACTGACAAAGGTCAAGGAACAGTGGGGAAATGAGTCCCTGCATACACTTAAGATCAAAGCACAGGGAGCACGCAGGTTTTCCTGGCGCTAGTGTAGCAGAGGAGTCTTCCCAGATCACCAGTGGGCATTTCTGTACACCAGTGAATGTGCCAACACTGCTGATACTGCAATACAGCTGTGGGGAACCAGGATTTTCCAGTTGGTGCCTTCTTTGTAGCTAAGAAGAACCAAGGATAACAATGCTTGTGTAAAATACTGTCTGAATTTACATCTTAAGCCCACTTGCTGTGTGTTATCCACTGAGAAAAAGTCTGAGTTTTCATTCTCTAGTGTCAGCTTAGTAGCACTGCATAAACCGCTACTAACATTGCTATTTTTTCTAATACCCATGTAGGAGAAGAATTTGGACTGGTTCCCTCGGATGAGAGCCATGTCCCTGGTTAGCAACGAAGGCGATAGTGAGCAGAACGAAATCAGGAACCTGCAAGAGAGGCTGGAGTCAACCATGAGCCTTGTAAAACAGCTTTCCAGTCAGCTTGCTGAGCTCAAAGAACAGGTAAGTGTCCCGCAGTGGGTAGCAACATGAGTGCGTGTGGGTGAAAATGCTAGCTTTCATCAGGTTACAGTCAGGACAGTGTTACAAAAGAGACTTCTGTCTTAGAAAGGTTTTATCTTATGCTCCAGTAAGCTTTCTAACTAGATACATTGATATGGGTTTGGAATGAAATTGTACTTTATTAGCAACAGCAGAGAACAGGTAAGGGGAATTAGTTATGAAATCCTCCCAGTGAGTGTGTGAGGACAGAAGCGATGCATACACAGGTACTGCACAACCTGGCAATAAAAAACGCATAGCATCAGAAACAACTACCTATCATTAGAAAAGCTTTCTAAATCCACACTTGGAGTTTTTCCCCCTACTAAGGATACCAACAGTGCTGTTGTGAAAGCAATTTGCCCAGCCTGTTGCTTTTCTTGTGTCGCCCTTGTCTTTGTGCCCATTCCCCCCCCCCCCCCCCCCCCCC
>NDXB01014611.1:51756-71076 GCA_002631895.1 Agapornis roseicollis
CCCTTTTTTTCCCTCCCCCCCCCCCCCCCAGCTCTCCTGTCTATCCTGTTTAGAGCACAAGCTGCTGGCCTCCCGTAAAGCCCTGTTCCTGCCTAAATCACCTTATGGGGTTTCTCTCACTTCAGGATCAAAAGGCCAGCTCCTTTTTTGCTCAAGATGCTGGTCACCTTAGGTTGGCTCATTACAGTTTCAGAAAAGCATCTTTGTATTTCTTTATGGGAAGCACTTCAGTGGTATCAACAGAGTCACCTAATTATCTCCCTTCAAATACCTCCTTAAAACTCTTCCCCTGTGAAAAACTCAACAAAGGTTTAGACTGGATATGCTGAGACTTTTGCTTATTGTGCTTACCCATATTGTCCTGCTGGCTTTTTTATTTTCCTGGCTTAAATTTAAACTCTCTGTGGCTGGGACCGTCTTTTAATTCTGTGATTGTACAGTACCAAGTGGAAATTCTGACCCTCTGCAGGGCTACGTAAGTAGATAGCCGTGCAAATAATGCACTGTAAGACCTGCCAGTGGATAAGAATGATGTATAAATGAGAATAAAATGTCCATACTTCACAGGAAACAGATCTCCCACTTCAAAGGCATCTCTTACTTGTAATTTTCAATGCTGAAGAAAAGAATTCCACTCCCTGTTGTTTTGCTTATATGTATCTTGCTCTGTGGCTGCTAGATAATAGTAAAAAGAAAAAAAAATTCAACTCTTCTCTCTCTGCCTTTCCACCTTAGATGACAGAACAAAGGAAGAATAAGCAGAGGCTGGGCTTTCTTGGATCAAACACACCCCATGTGAATCATCACATGCCACCACCCTGATACCACGGGGAGAAGCCGTGACTAGCCTTTCATCAGTATTCCTGCTTTATTATAGAATAAAAAACTGAGATTGAGAGGAGTGAACAGTGCCTATTGTTATAAAGTTAAAAACAACCAAGTGCCAAGATGTTAAGTGGTTTAGCTCTGGGAACAATTTGTAGTTGTTTTTCGTGGTTGAAAGGGACCACAACCTAGAATGTGAGATACAAGCGAGCCTGTTTGTATTTGCTCAAGGAGCCCAACTCAGCTGCGTTTGTGCTCTGCAACTCACTGGCTTCAGTAATAGCTCTCATGTGCAACGGAGTCCACATCCTTCAAGCAGCCTTCAGATTGCTGGGGTAGCCAAGATGAACGGAAGAAGGAGAAATGTCTGTTAATGCAAATACGACAGCCCAGTTCAGGATCAATAGAAGTCATTTCAGACTTGTTTGCCAAATAGCAACATTAGTCATGTTTGCTTGCCATTTACTCTTTCTTAATTACCGTAAATATGTCAGTTGGTTAAGCAATCATGTTGCTTCAGGTAACTTCTACTAGGAAGCCAAGAGGAGAAACATCAAAAGACTGAAAAAAACCCCAAAACCAAAAACAAACAAAAAACCCCAAAACAACAACAACAAAAAGAAAAAAAATAGAAAAAGAGTTGCAAAGAGAAACATTAATGCTTTTGAATTTTAGCTGTCACCATGCAATTTCTTATTTATAACATGGAGCACAATGGATCTACAGCTGTGGGAATGTTATGCGCCTAACACTGACAACATAACTGGAAGTGATTTCTTTCTCCTGGCTTCAGATGTTCTCGATTAATGTGGCCGTGAGATTTCACATACTGAGGCATTAAACTGTGTTTTAAATTCAAGTTTCAATGGAGGATTCAGGGGAAAAAACAAGTATACCTGCAGTTCGAAGCATGCATAGGATTTTATTTTTAAAAAAGCTTAGAAATGACTTTCTGTATGGAGCTGTAATGGTGTGATTACCTTCCAGAAACTCATCTTCAGCGAGAGATGACTTAAGTAAATAAGCACCCTATTCCGCCAGCTTTCTTGTGAGCTAAAGATTGTGGGTTTGTGCTTTTGCCTCCCCTTCCTGCTTTCAGGGGCTGGCAGGACTGGCACTGGTGGGGGATAAGGGGTAATGCCAGGGGAGCTCCTTCCAGCTCTAGGCTCTGTGAAAGGTGGCAGTGAGTCAGCTGTGCAGGTTCCTGCTGTATCCTGTATTTCTTGGGATGGCTTTGCAGTGGGTTTTGGTTACCTGATTGTCCTCAATGTTGAAAATGCACCTGTTACATGGAATCACTTTTTAAACCAAAATATATTTGGGATTATTTCCATGTTGTTATAAAAGCCATTTTGATCAAAGGTGAAAACATTATTGGCTCCACTAGTTCTAGTTTCTGCCTGAAGAAATGCTGTTCTCTTATTTAAGGCATAATTCACACCAACAGACCTAGAGTAAGGAAAGGAAGGGGCATTTCTCTCTCTTAATCCCAGATTCAAGCCATCTCTTTTTTTGTGCCAGTGAAGTGTCTGAGATAAAAGCAATATACATTAGGGTCTGATTCTTCTACTATTAACATATTTCCCATTGGCTTCAGTTTTGACCTTCAAAAATACTGTGTGGAAAGCAGGGATTTCTATATTTTAGAGAAAGAAGATCTCTTTCTGTTTACTTTCATCCATACAGCATCCTGGTTTGAGAGGTGATGTCCACTTCCAGCTTTAGGGTCTATTTTCCCTTTAAGAAATTCTCCCAAATCCAGCCATCGCTCTTCCTCCATGTATTTAGTGGAGGTGTAGGGCATGGGTTGGACTTGATGATCTTAGAGGTCCCTTCCAACCTGGTGATTCTGTGATTAAGATGAAGAACAAGTGGTACTTACCAGAAATGTCACAAAGCCAATGAAGATGTGGGTATTGGGAGACTAAATTTCCTACAACTTCTCTGCGGGTGGGCTTGTAGCATTGCTGTTGTCAGACATCAGCTGCTTCTCAGGCAGAGGGAGTGTGTGGAGGCAGCAGGAGCTGTGTTGTGCTGGTTGATGCTGTGTTTGCTTCTGAGGCTGGAGTAACCTTTTCCAGAGCAGAGCAGATGTGGCTGTGGCTAGGGAAGCGATGGTGGCAAAGCTGCCAGGTCAAAGCAGAATACAGAAAAGCAGTCATCTTCAATGAATGCCTGGGGTATTTTAGGAATAAAGCTCAGAGTGTGCTTTTCCTTCACACTTACTGTATGTGGGCTTAATGCTACTGCTGCAGCACCTCTGTCATAGTGCAAATCCCTTCTGTAAGCCTTCCTTCTCAGTAAGGATGGGTTTTCATGTACCAGTTAGTGTTCAAAACCAAGAGACATGCAGTGAACCAATTCTGAGAGCTTACATCAGCCTCAGTCATGCAGTAACCAGCTGCTGGTGTAAGACAAAGCCAGATTAGCCTCTCTGACTAGACCTGTTGTACATCACAAAGCCGAAGGAGTTGCACACAAGTATGAAGTAAGCAGTAAGTTGGTAGAGAATCAGACCCTGCAGCTATATTAATTCAAATTAGTTTATACAGTTCATCAGACCTAGTCCCAGCTTCTGTTTCAACAGCAATTTCCTCTTCCTCACACACCTGGTTATTAGAGGCATAAAGCACAGTTTAACAATAAGATAAATTAAACGGCCATTATTTACTGGGGGGTGGGCTGTTGGCTAATACTGGAAGTGGTTGGCACTTTCCTTGTTTACACTTGGAAAAAGCAGCTGAACCACTGCACATCAAGGGAGGTTTCTGCTGTTGGAGCTGCAAAAACTTGAGACTCGATGCTTTCATGCCCTGAGCCCAGCTGCATGTTGCTGGTGCTCCCTCTGTCTCACACCCCAAACAAGGTCCCCAGGGCTCAAGAGCTCAAGTACTGCTCTTCAGAAGAGAGAGCTACAATGTCAAAAATGAAGAGCTAACAGATACTGATTAGCCTTTGCTGCAATGCCTTTCTACTGTTGATAGCTTCCAAGAGAGACCTCCATAATCAGTAACAGTAGTTGATGCTACTTGCACAGATTGTAAATATATTTCACTGAGGGATTTGACATTTTTGCTGATTCTGTCAAAACTTAGACCCTGCCCTGCTCTCATCCATGTGAGCAGTCTTGTACACTCGCATGTGGTAACTTAAACAGGAGACTTCTTCTGTGAATAATAGTTGCAGGGTCAGAGCCCAAGCCTTAAAGATTGTGAAATATCCCCATTAATGAGTTTATAACAAAAATTGTTGGTTTATACATATATTTATATGTATATCTTTGTTTAATGCAGCTGGGGCATCCTCTTCTTAGGCAAGCATCATTTACCTTACCTATTTATATTAAATGATTGCAAATAAGTTAAAATATCTAAGAGCTTTTAATGCCTTAGAAAGATTTATAATTATAAGCTCCTTGACAGTTAAAATCTACTTAAGTAAATATGTCCATTGCTGCTGAATGTAACTTTTAATAAAGTGTGTCATTTTATATATGGCTGTCTCACCTGTTCTTGGTGCTAAGGTGCAGGAAAATGGGTGTTGCTGAATTGAAGACTGCGAGGAAACCCAAGTTGGTTGTCTTGCATGGCAGACCAGGCTGTCAGCATGCATCCCTTTTTTCTAAGCAGATGGAATTGGTATGGTCCTGAATGGATGGAGGCTGAATCCATCGATGAAAGTGAGAACTTATTTAATTTCAGGCACAAATTGTTTCATTCAGGAGAACAGGTCAGGTTGCCACCTTTCCTGAAGGTTGGGTGGCAGTTGGGTGTATAGCTTGCTCAAGTGCTTTTTGTTTGGTCCGTAACTGGCAGGCCAGAGGAAGCCCTGGTTGAAGGTGGGCAGACACAGGGATCATGGTGGATGTATCACCAATGGAGAGGAACAGGCTCAAGCTGAACAGCCTCAGGGCTCTCTGCTGATGCCTGAGGCACATTAGCTTGGAGCCAGAGGAAGTTTGCTGCCTCCTCAGGTCTGACAAGGAGTGAACAACACACTGTGAGGCTTTGAACATCCTGAGCATTATGAATTGCAGACAGCAGGAGCGAGGTGGCATCCCATCCTTGTGTCCCTCAAGGTTGCAGCAGGGCAGTCCTATCAGGGCTATCAGTCTTGTAACAGAGAGCATGCAACACTCACAGACTCACAGTCATGTGCATACCCACATAGGGGATCTGTGCCTCCACCAGGCAATGGCATCTCAAGACAGAACTACTGGTGGCGCTTCAGAGCCTCTCTCTGCCCACCACATGTTCCCAGTTCCAGCCCAAGACTTCAGTTTCAGAAATCCAGCCCTCAAATGATACAAATACAGAGGCTTGAAGGCTTGATATGGCTTCTCTTACCAGTGTGTGGGCTCTTGTATGTGTGAAGGTTTTAGTGCGCCATTTTTTTGCCTTTTTTATGTTTTCAATGTAGCTCCTTCAAGCAGCACCTTGAGAGAGAGACATGGGGTTTTCCCCTCTCTTCTAGCTGAAAGGATTGAGGAAGACAAACAGCCCAAAACCTCTGTCTCTCTCAGCTGAGACACTGCGGGCTGAGGAAATCTGTGGTCTTGTGAAAAAAGGAAGCACCCTACAAACCTTTGACAGCAGAGCTATGACATGCAAGTGTTTTGGGTTTCCCCCCCCCCACCTGTGTTTATTACAGAAAGTCAATATTTACGAGGAAAAGAATGAGGCCTCTTTTTCGTGAGAAAAAGCCTGCTAACTAATTAATTAAACCCCCCCTACCAAACAGACCGTGCTGTTGCTTCTGTGCACTTGTTATACCAGCCTGCTGAGGTTTTGAGAACAGTTAACTGTTGTATGACTTTAAGGTTAAATAGAAAGGACTTTGTTTTCTATAAGGTTTCTTAGATCGCTCTGCAAAAAGGATGTCCTAATAGAAAGCGGTATTTCATACAGCAAGTTTTCAGCCTAAGATTACAGTCATATTTAAAACCCAAAACCAGAATTAAGCTCCTAAGCCCAAATGGGAGCAGTTTCAGACACAGAACTGAGAACCTAATGCTGAGGCTTCTCTTTTTTCAGATGCTTTTTTCAAAGGTATATTTTAATCCAAAAGGCGTTTCCGGGAGCAAACACCTCCTGCAGCACCAGCCACACAGACGTCATTGGGCTCACACCAGTGTGGCCTACAAGTGAATTCAGCATCTGCTTTTCCACCATCACTGCTACTGTGACAAAAGCATCTGCAGGCGAGGATGTTTTCTTTGGAAAGAGCATGCTTGTTTTCTGGGGAGGGCTGCCAAGTTTATTTTTAAGTGGAGAAAACTGAGATTTAAGGCTGCTAACCCCTCTGCTGTCCCAGGATACCTGCAGGAGCAACCAACAGTGTGACTCCCGTTTGCAAGCACCCGTACCGAACGTCCTGTATTTGCACAAAATCATTCTAAACAACTGAAAAGAAACTCGAGCTTCAGGGATTTTAAACGTGGAGTGTAGTGTATTGCTATCATCAGTTCATGCTTGCCCACTCTATTTATATACTGTACTTTTTTAGTTCGAAGCAGGAAGCTGCAAGGCACAAGACAAATAGCCTTTATAACTTTGCCATTTCAACATTTTTCTCTTGCTGCAAACAGTCAACAGCAGATTTTTTTCTATAGTAGGTTTCTCACTTCGTGACACCTATCTCTCTCTATGTCTCCATCTTCATCCACTGGTGCTCAGGTAAGGTGAGACCTAGGCATGTCCAGATCTGTTACCTGAAGACAACCCAATAAGCTAAATCTCTGTGATCATGGTCAAACTGGCAGTGTCTTGTCCTTATAACTTAAATAACTGCCTAAACATCATAGGCCATGTTGTCAGCTAACACATTCAGTATCTGACTTGGTACAAGCAGGCAATTTTTAACAGCCCTTCTTGTGGTAAGTTGTTGCACAGTCTTCAAGCCCTTGGCTGGAGCTTGAAGCCATCTATAGCCTGCTAAACAAACTGCAGGGATGGCAAATTGATGTGAAGAGATGACTGGCTTCTGTTCCAAATTTTAACCTAATCCCCTGGAAGAAAACCATATCCCAGAGGTGGGAGCCAACTGAGGATCCATTGCCTGAGTTAGGCTAAGCCCTAGTCCTGAGATGGCTGGCGGTGGACAAGGGCACTGTCAAAGCCATGCCATTGCCTTAGGAAGTGGGGAGCAGGGCTGCTGCTGTGGCCAGTGGTGGAGAGCAGCCACATGGCCTTTGCTGAGGCAACACACATCCATGCGCAAGGCTGCAGGGACAACCAAGATGCTGCTTTACATGGACCCCATCACTCCCCCATTCCAAACCCTGTGATTTTATCCAGATGGCAAGAGCAGTATGGAGATCCAGTTATAGCCCAAAGGCTCCAAATCCCTTTATAAAATATTCCCATCTGACCCCCAAAGTCTGCAATACACTCCAGAGGCTTTTTCCCAATAACACCAAGTTGCCCCATGAACCATGGATTCTGGCACATCGTCCTCATTTTGTGTAGTGGCCTTCAACTGAGATATGTCAATCTGCATTTCACAACCCTTTCCTAGGAGCATATGCTCTCTTACCAAAGATATATTCACTTGCTCTTTCTTCCCTGCCCTGCCAGCATGTATGAAACACCCAGGAACTATGTTAACTCGAGCACTGTTGCAGAGATCTGCAAGTTCTATTCAGCAGAGTGCAGGACTTTGAAAGAGGGTTCAAAAATTCCATTTTCAGTCTTGAGCTGATGTTGGATGACTGCAGTTGGCTCAGAGTCTGTTGTTGGGGTTTTTTTCAAGGTCAACTTTTGCTGGATTTGGGGTTGGTTCAGGCCCATTGGTAGCCCAGCAGGGAGCTGTAACTGTGTCTTTATCTGGCATGGAAGTTTTCACCCTGATTTCATAAATACAGCAGAATTCTTGGTGCCTTCAAAAACTCCTCCCAACCCTTCATCTTCCTGGTCTAAGAATTGAGGGTGTTTGTGATATATGTATGAGTGTGTGTGGTTTGCACACATGTAACTCAGTCTGATGATATTTGAGAACACTGGCATGCAGAAATAAGGACGGGTTGGCTGCAGACCTAAGCAAGCAGAGCAGCTGGTGAGAGCGCTGCCATCCCATGGGAAATGCAGATTTTTCTGCCTGTGGCATGACTTTGCTGCTGAAGGAGGAGTCAAAAGAGATGAGTTCGGCCCCTGGAGCCATTGTGCTCTTCCCATACAAGTATAAACATCTGCCCAGGTCCCTGATTCTCAGCTGGGACATGGGAAAATGCTAGGAGGGGTATCATGCACCTAACCAAAGACTGACAGTTGTAAATGTAATGTGTCACAGATGCAATTTATCATGCAGAAAAAGAAAGGGAAGCAAGGAAAGTTCAAGAGAAGGTCTCAAGGGTACGGGAAAATGTTGTCAGAAATGTTGTGGGATTTACTGAAAGTTTACTTTTGAGTTATTGTGAAGAGTTGGTGTCATCAGCAGCTGACTGGCCATGTCTTTGTCAATCTATCTTGGGTTATCTTTTCAGAAGAGAAGACAGCCAGAAGATCCCTGTCCACTGAAACGCCTGTTGGTCAGGGTCTGTGGTCTGAAATCTGTGCTTTTGAAAGTTTGTCCACAGCACCTCGCTTGGGATGCGTGCTCTTTTACATGGTTAGTGCAAGTATAAATAAATACAGAAATACAAACTGAGCTGGAAATTTACTGAGTACAAGCTGTCTTGCAAAACTGCCTGTGTTTCCTGGCTCGAGATGGGATGGAAATACCACAAAACTAGCTTCTCTTAAAGTAACGTGATACTTCTTCTTCTGGGCCTTGGCTGAAAGTGGGAGATGGAAGCATGTACAGGACAGGGAAAAGAATAGCAAAAGCTAGTGATGCTCAAGTTATTTTTAACATGGCAAAATGGAACTATCAATTAGAAAGATCAAAGTGGCCATTGTGATCATCTACTCAACATCTTGTATAGCTCTGGCATGAAGCTGTAAAAGGTAGCTAGCCTGGCTTAGATGTCTTCATGTTAGACAGATGCATTGTTTCTGTGAGCTGAGTTCTCATCTTACTCAAACATCAGCCCAAGTGCTACATACAGGTCAAATGAACCTAGCTCACCGTGAGCCATGCTTGTTCCCACCCCTCCAAGAGAGGGGAATCCAGGCTAATGCAAACTCTAGATACAAAGCTTATTCTGCAGCTCAGAGATTGCAATAGCAGGCTACATCTCCAAGCACCTGGCCTTGCATGACAGCTGGGGTGTTTGGCCACCAAACCTGTGGAGGCAGACCCATTCCCACCTACCCACCAGGCCCATTGCCTCCAAGGCAAAGAGGACCTGCATAAAGTTGTCTCATGGACTGCCATATGGCTCAGCTGCACTGACACTGAGTCTAGGCAGGTACTGTGGTGCCAGTTCACCCCTTTTTTTCTGGAAATGCCTTTTAATTTTGCTTGGTTTTGTTGGTGAGAGCTTCGTTACCAATGGCTTCTCCTCAGCCAGAGGTTCACAGACAGTTTCCCCAGTCAAGTCATAAATTATCTTATGGGATACCTATAATTTTTCCCATCTGGCCAAATTTTTGGCAGCAGAAGTTGTGACAACTAAAGTGGCAGGTTAGGGAATAAAATGCTGCCAATGCTGTCAGGTATCCACAGCAGTAATACCCACAGTGTGAGCAGCCACATAGAATCATAGAATAGTTAGGGTTGGAAAGAAGGTTAAGATCATTTAGTTCCAATCCCCCTGCCATGGGCAGGGACATCTCACACTAAACCATGTCACACAAGGCTTCGTCCAACCTGGCCTTGAACATTGCCAGGGATGGAGCACTCACAACCTCCCTGGGCAACCCATTCCAGTGCCTCACCACCCTCACAGGAAATAATTTCTTCCTTAGAGCCAATCTAAACCTCTCCTGTTTAAGTTTGAACCCATTACCCCTTGTCCTGTCACTACAGTCCCTAATGAAGAGTCCCTCCCCTTACAGGCCCCCTTCAGATACTGGAAGGCTGCTATGAGGTCTCCACGCAGCCTTCTCTTCTCCAGTCTAAACAGCCCCAACTTTCTCACCCTGTCTTCGTATGGGAGATGCTCCAGTCCCCTGATCATTCTCATGGCTCTCCTCTGGACTTGTTCCAACAGTTCCATGTCTTTTTTATGCTGAGGACACCAGAACTGCACACAATACTCCAAGTGAGGTCTCGCAAGAGCAGAGTAGAGGGGCAGGATCACCTCCTTTGACCTGCTGGTCACGCTCCTTTTGATGCAGCCCAGGATACGATTGGCTTTCTGGGCTGCAAGTGCACACTGCAGTCAGCTCATGTTCATTTTCTCATCGACCAACACCCCCAAGTCCTTCTCTGCAGGGCTGCTCTGAATCTCTTCTCTGCCCAACCTGTAGCTGTGCCTGGCATTGCTCCCACCCAGGTGTAGGACCTTGCACTTGGCATGGTTAAACTTCATGAGGTTGGCATCAGCCCACCTCACAAGTGTGTCAAGGTCCCTCTGGATGGCATTCCTTCCCTCCAGTGTATTCACCGAACCACACAGCTTGGTGTCATCGGCAAACTTGCTGAGGGCACACTCAATCCCATTGTCCATGTCAGTGACAAAGATGTTGAACAAGACCGGTCCCAACACCAATCCCTGAGGGACACCACTTGTCTCTAGCTGAACACTGAGCCATCCTTCGGAGTAACTGTTTGGGAAGTCATGACACTGCATAGCTCCTGTCCCTTCACCTAACCTCAAGCACAACACTTTGCCTTCCTTGGGCTAAAACAGGGACAGTGCCTTTGTCACTGGTCACACAGCAACCTTCAGCAACCCCCTTAAAAAAGAGGACCAAAGGTCCATATCCTCAGGACTGCTCAAGTCCTCGGCCTCCTTCCTGCCTTTGCCAAGAAATGTCATTAACAGCAGCTTCTGAGAACTGAATGAGACCACACATGTCTTTCAGCCAGGCCAGCAAACAACCTTCAGCTAAGTCTGCCAAGGGCTGTTTTGGATCTGGTGATCTGCATTTAGAAATAGTCTTTATATTTTTAAATGTTGCCTGGAGCCATCTGGTTCCCTCTTCATTTTATGTTTTAATTGTCATTTATAACTTATTATACAAGCTATTCAAAAGCCAGACAGACACTGGAGGGAAGCAATCAAGTCCTTATCCAAAGTGCACTGAAAGTCTTTCCCTGGCTTTCCAAGGGCTTGGGACTGGCACCCCCACCAAGGGAGCTTGAACAGCAGCAGCTCCACTGGGTCCTGGCTCTGGGACACCCAGGCTATATGTATGAATGTGTGTGGTTTGCACACATGTGCAAGCCCCTGACTTCTGCAGGGGAGCCAGTTCCTCTCAAGGCACAAGGAGGTCAACTGATGCGCTCAGGTCACCAATGCATGAGCAAATGACTCATCCCAGATTCTTGTGGCTCCTAAACCCTTGTTCAAACCACAAGGCTGCTTAATGACTTAGCAGGGCTCTAAGGAAGTAAGCTATAAATTGCACATACACTATGGCTAAATGACTGGCTCAGGTGTTTTCCACGTGCCATTTATGAATCTAGAAAAGCTATCTGGTGGCTGGGAATTACTGAAAGGTTGGGAATAGTCATTTGTTTGATGAAGCAATAGATTCAGAAAAAAATATCTTTTGCTTTGTCATCCACCTCCTAGCAAAATCTTTTCACCTTCAGCTTTTCCGCCCAATTCCATGCAGGGCCCTGAACTGAAGGTAAATCACCTCTTGTTAGAAATAGGATTAGTTTGCACTGCCTCAACTAAAACCATCCCCAGTCATAAACGCATCACTTAAGTCTTGCTCAGCAGCACAAGCAGGGAAGGATGGCCTGAGGCGGATATGGTGCCCTGGTGCCAAAGTGCACTCCAATGTACCTTCAGGCTGAGAGCGACATCTCACAGGAAGACAGGCACCCCACATCAGGCTCAACACTCCTGCACACCCCTCACCAGCATGCCATGGCAAGAGGGTGGAAATACACTAGCCAACTCACTGCTGTGGATTGGCTTAAATCCCAGATTAAGTGCCCATCATTTTGGTATGACAACTAAACAAGCTAACCTGTGCTGGGAAATGTGCTGCTGCTGTTTGACGACATAGCTTACTCTGGTGGCACTGTGACACTGAGACACAGAAGTATTTACTTGTAAGAGATGCCCCTTGATTTTCTCTTGCCAGTTGTGCTGGACTTGGAAAGCAGCCATGGAACTATTAAGTGCAGAGGAGCAAGAGGGCTACAAATCTCCCAAACCAGGCTGCTTTGTCTCCTCAACATCCTCATAGTATGGAGAATTATTACCACATTATTTTAATAATAATCTATTATATTTCAAACATATGAAACAAAACAGGGCACTGAACATCAAACTGTCTGAATAAAAATATTTAAATTTTTTAGAAATAGATCCCTGGACATCAATGGGCAGACTCAGGGAGTGAGATGCCTCACAGAGAAAGCAAGAGAGGGGGGCCAGATGCAGCCCCTCTCAGCCCTGCAACAGGCAGCCCAGCACAGCTGGCACTAATTGGCACTTTCCTTGGCGGCAGATGAAGTGTGGAGGAGACAATGGAGCCTGAGCTGGTTTCTTGTGCCTGGAGGTGATCCCCAGCTCTGAGACCAAAGCTCATTGAGAGCTCAACAAGGAGAAACTGCAGCAGTCACTGCTTAGAGAAGAAAAGACTTCTGGAGCATAAGCCCACATCTATAGAATGTGTCCAGTGGACACCATTGTGTGCCCACCAGCACATGTGAAGGGCATGGAGCATGGTCACAGAGCTTCAGTGGTGATGTGGTGGTGGTGTGCTAAAGCTTGTGGTTACGTTGGTTAGTCATGGGAAGCTGGTCAAATCTATGATGTCCATTGAAACCCTTACCATCAGGCTTTCCACAGTGTTCCATGCTTGGAAATTCAAAGCAAAAGCATAAACAACTTATAAAGAGCTGTAGCTTTGTGCAATCATGGAAAGCTGGAAAGAAATGGAAGCATGAAGCTGTGACACCTGGAACATGAGTGGGCAGCTAGAAAAAAAAGACAAGGGCAAGAAACTTCTTCATAATGGAACATAACTTGGCAGGCAGGAATAAAAGAAAGATACCTTTTTTAAAAGAAAGAAAATTATCATATAATTTCTGGATTGCATTATAAGAGGCTTTTTTAGGTACATGACCAGTAATTCCATCAGTACCAGGTTTTTTTGGTGAAAAGTCTATTCATTTTTTTAGACTTATCAATTGACAGCTTAGAGGCATTGTTTTCTTTTGTACTTCATGAATAAATTTAAATGGGGGACAAATCTTCCCCATTTTCCATGCAAAAAATTCCCTGAGCTTAGCTTGCACAGAGGCTTCAGCCAGTGTCAGTCCCAGAATTGTGCTGTCTGAGCCCCCATGTTTCAGATTACCACCCAGGTTCTCCAAAACTTAAGATATTTTTTTAGTTCTTGTATTAAATCTAAGCCAAATGCATGTGATGATACTCCTCTTGTTTGTCCCCTGGAGTGGGAACAGGCAGTTTAGGCTTTGCTCCCTTTTCTCCTCCTTCAGTACAAACAGGAGAAGCAGCAGAAGGACTTGGAAGCAGCAAGGATAAGTGAGGCTCTCGGGTAGTAACTAGAGATGAGCAAAAGGAAAACAGCTGCAAGCTGGACACCAGCAGACGTGTCTGACTCTGTCCTTGGGGAGCAATAGGAAGGGGTGGTCCTTCACCCTGGGAGGCCCTCAGCCCTGCCAGTGTGGAGGATTTGCCTCCCTCTGCTCTTCCAGCACAGCCTGGCACGGTCGTGCTGCTGCCGCAGCTGGAGAAACCATCCTCCCGGGGGGAAACGAGGTGCTCGGCAACCTGACAGGCTAACAAGCTAATAGCATGCGAATGCACGTTTGTGCTGGAGCTGCCACCCGCAGCTGCAGCCGTTTGCAGCACCCCACCGTGCTTTGGCACAGCAAAGGCCAGCCAGGTAAGGGCACAACACAGAGATGTAGCAGGGAGCAGTGCCTGCTCCAGCCCTAAAAGCTGATGTTCAGCTTGCATTGATTTTCTCAGGGCTAACCTGCTTGCGGGCATCTTTGTACCCCCCTTTGCAGGGAGGAGACAACTGCATGACTGATGCTTCGTGAACACCTTGAGGGGTGCAGCCCAGGACCAGCAGGACCTGGCCTGGCTTGTATTCAGCTTTATAGCACAGCCATAAAAGCCCACATAGATCTCACCTTTCCACCTCTCTGTACTAGTCTCGGCATCCCTGGGTTTTTTCCTGTAGTAATCCTATCTATGCCATTGACTTATACAACGGTAATTGAGCTGCAAGTTTAATTACACTATGGGAACGAGCTGTCACTTGACTGAAGATACTTCCTTGAATATTTATTGAAATAAATAGTCTTACTGACTTTGCAATATGAAAATCAGGGACTAGACATTAGGATCTCTTTTATGGCTGTATTTATATCCTCCCTGGCAGGCACAGCACTTCAGAGAAATACCAAGCCCTGGCTTCCAAAATGCTCCCAGAGACTCTTTTCTCTTTAAAATTCCATTGGTGGTGGCTCATGGAGAGTTTCCCATCCATTGCCTCATACCCACAGCCATGAAAAGTAGTGAGGCTCAAGACCTAGAAAGTCTCAATTGTTTTAGGCAGGTTTGTATCATATGAGAATGCCAGGACAAGGGATACAGGCTAGAAGACTCCTTGTGGTTCTTTTATTCCACAGTTGAACGCAGCCAAACAGGTGGAGGAGCATGTGCTCTTGGACATGACCTTTCCCAAGTGTACTGTCCCCTATGTCCCCGAGAGCAGCTCAGCTTCATGTGTTCCAGAGCTGGGAGTGGGACCTGCATCCCCAGATGCACTGGGGCTCCTGGCGGGCATGAGGGTTGGTGGGACCAAGGTGCCTCCATGTCTTAGAGGGTATAGACAAACAAGCACAATGCGGCTCTGACGAAGTGTGATTTTTATGTGGGCACGTTCCTTTAGTGACAATAAGGCACTCAAATTAACCTCTGATGTTGGTTATTTGGAAAAAAAACATGGAGGCAATATTTCTAGCTGTGAAAGTGTATGGGAATGTGTGTGCCAGTGCTGCCTGCTCACAGCTGTGAAAACACTCTCTGGCTAAGGGAGACAAAATAAAACCCTCAGGTTTTGCCCAAAGTCCCTTTTCTCACAACCAATTTTATGTCCAAATGAAACTAAGCGCTCTCCAAATACAGACTCACAGTCTTTGCACTTTGTGGACTCCCTGTGATTCTTCATTGCAAGGCCTTCCTAATTCCCACCCAGCTCAACCCACAGGAGTGGGTTGCCCCCTCCCACCCAGACCAGGGGACACTGGGCATGCTGGCAGGAAAGATTTGCCATATTTATAGAGTTATGCCCTGGGCAAGAAATGTATCAAATCACCAAGGATTGTTAGGACAAGGCAGGGGGTTTACCTGTTGATTTTACAGGGAAATTTGGGGTTATTCAAATGGGTATCATGTCCACAAGTGTCATCCTGGGAAGCCTGACTACATGACACTGAGGCAGAAGATGATCTGCAGGTTAGCCCATAGTTAAGGAAACTCGGCTGCCTTGCTGGAAAGTGCTGGGCAGCATCAGTTATACCAGGGAATTTCCCTATGAAACTGCCACTTCCAATAAGCAATTCATTTCCTCCAGCCTTTACAGTTTCCATCCATAATGATCAATGTCTTGGGCATTTAGTTTCAGAATAATACTTTTTAGAAAGTAATTCTTGTCTGCCATGACTTCACGTCTACCCCCATGATTTCATACTCTGAAATTTATCCTTTGCCAGACCTGCCATGAACCTAAAATGTACGTGAGCCAAAGGCAGATACTTGAACACACCTGGACCTGCAGAGAGTTGAGCTCCAGATTCAAAATACCAAGGTGGTTCTTGCCTGACAGGGGGTTGAGCTACTTTGGAGAAACTTGAACTTCTGCTAAAATTCATAACCGAGGCTGATTTTTACTTTGCTCTGGTTGTTTCCGAACAGAAATTCTTGATTTATGAATAGAAACACCAATTTCAAAGCTGATGCTTATTTTATAATCCCAGTATAATATATTTTTGGTATCCGGTTTGTTATAGGTAAATCTTATACCTATCTCCTAACACTGTCTCACATCATCTTTCTCACAGGTATGTAAAATGTAGGTGCCTCAGAGAGAGAAAGCTTTTTCTTGATGATACCTGAGCCTAAAGCAACAGGACATTTCAGTTCTCGTTCTCATATTTCAGTGAATTTCACTGTAAAAATGGAAATGTGGGAGTGCTGGTACACGACTGCCCTGTTACAATGTGCAGAAAAATTACAAGTATGCATGATGTACCACCTGGAAGTGCCTCAGTAACCATCAGTCTTCACACAACTTCTGTCCATCACAGCAAGCAAGAGTATGAGCAAAGCCATACCCATCCAGGGATGACCACGTGGCATGAACATCTCCTTTTGCTATGAATTCAAACACAACCCCAACTCTTTCACTGCTGTTCTCCTTTCCATTTCCTTTTGGGTAAGTGTTTGAAGAATATTGCCTCATTTCCTTCCAAGGGCTCAAACGTTTTTAAGCCTTATGCAGGCAAAGTTTTCCTGACAAATAAATACACTGAGGCAAAGAGAGAAACCTCATGAACAAGAGCCAGGATGGATGCCGTCCCATTAAGGGAATTTATGAGAACTCAGTGCAGTTTCAGAAAAAGGTGGGTTTACTTAGATGATGGACGTCTGTTGAATATTAATCTTTTCTGGGTGTATCGTGGGTTTTCTTTAAGAAAGGCTAAATTATTCAGGAGTATTTGCATGCTGAGATACAGCAAATTGACAGGCGGTACAAATCAGACTTTTGCATCATAGTATTAAAGGAAACCAAATGCCAAATCTGTTTTTTAAATACATCATTGACCATCTCCTAAGTAAAATGATTAAGCTGCTCATTAAGATACAGCATACATAATTCTGAAACAATGGGTACCTGAATCCTTATGCACAGCATCAGCAAAATAACCATGGGATGCCACAAATTCATAATTCGGTTATTCTTTTTACCCATTTGCCATACTGCAGGGTGGCAGTGATGAGGAGTGCTGCTGGTGATGAACAGCACAGATGCAGCAGCCTCTGCCCCGGCGAGGTGATGATCTGTGATGACATGGAGGGGAGGTTGGTGGCCATGGCTGCCCTGAGAATTGTCCCCACCTTCATCACCTTCTGTCCCAAGGCAGGGATGCCTTCCTCCTGGGCTGTGCTGGCCAGGTGTCCACTGCCATCCTGGTACTTGCAGGGGAAGCACCAGCCTTATTTATATGACAGCTGCTGTTTTTAGGTGCTGTCATTCACATGTACGCTGGAAAACATGGTGCTTGAAGAGCTGCTATGCTAGTACAGCATATGCTGGAGGCAAAACTATATATATACATTAAAAAAATAAATTTGTGTAAAAAAAGAATTAGAGCAGGATTATCACAGCGTGTCAGCTTCCTGTCCACAGCCCAGCTGGTGCGGTGCCTCACCACGGCCACCTTTTCGAAACACTTCCTCAGTTAGAAGCCTTTGCTGCTGAGACTGATCTTACTGGTTTTTTTCATGTTCTCAGGTGAAACAAATTTCTGCTTTTCTCAGCAGCCATAGGTGGAGCAGGGGATGAGGTGGTATCAGTGACCTGGTGCGGAGAAAGGAGCCAGAACACACAGATCAGGCAAGAGCAGCCCCTGTCAGGTTGGGGCTGCAGGCATCTCACCTTTCTCTGCCATCCTCTGCATTCCCTGGGGTCACTGGTTTCTCTTCAAGTACAGCTCATGTTAAAAATACTCTCAGTTGTACATGCACAAGTTTCAAATGCATGCAATGCAGATTGAAAACCAACAGCACGTTCTGAAAGGAGATGTCTGCAATGAATCATAGAATCATAGAATAGTCAGGGTTGGAAAGGACCTTAAGATCATCTAGTTCCAACTCCCCTGCCATAAGCAGGGACACCTCACACTAAACCGTGCCACACAAGGCACAGTGCAACCTGGCCTTGAACACAACATCCTTGTCGTCCAGTGACGCACTCAATCCCACTGTCCATGTCAGCGACAAAGATGTTTAACAAGACCGGTCCCAACACCGATCCCTGAGGGACACCACTCGTCACTGGCCTCCAGCCGGACACTGAGCCATTGACCACAGCTCTTTGCATGCAGCCACACTGCNCAGGGGTAGAGCAGTTGATATTATCTACCCAGACTTCTGCAAAGCGTTCAACACTGTCCCACACGACATCCTTGTCTCTAAATTGGAGAGACATCAATTTGATAGATGGACCACTCAGTGGATAAAGAACTGGCTGGATGGCCACACGCAAAGAGTTGTGGTCAATGGCTCAGTGTCCGGCTGGAGGCCAGTGACGAGTGGTGTCCCTCAGGGATCGGTGTTGGGACCGGTCCTGTTCAACATCTTTGTTGCTGACATGGACAGTGGGATTGAGTGCGCCCTCAGCAAGTTTGCCAATGACACCAAGCTGTGTGGTTGGGTGGATACGCTGGAGGGAAGGAATGCCATCCAGAGGGACCTTGACACGCTTGTGAGGTGGTCTGATGCCAACCTCATGAAGTTTAACCATGCCAAGTGGAAGGTCCTACAGCTGGGTCAGAGCAATCCCAGGCACAGCTACAGGTTTGGCAAAGAGGAGATTGAGAGCAGCCCTGCAGAGAAGGACTTGGGGGTGGTGGTTGATGAGAAAATGAACATGAGCCGGTTTCAGTGTCCGCTTGCAGCCCAGAAAGCCAACTGTATCCTGGGCTGCATCAAAAGGAGCGTGACCAGCAGGTAGAAGGAGGTGATCCTGCCCCTCTACTCTGCTCTCGTGAGACCTCACCTGGAGTATTGTGTGCAGTTCTGGTGTCCTCAACATAAAAAGGACATGGAGCTATTGGAACAAGTCCAGAGGAGGGCCACGAGGATGATCAGGGGACTGGAGCATCTCCCATATGAAGACAGGCTGAGAAAGTTGTGGCTGTTTAGCCTGGAGAAGAGAAGGCTGCGTGGAGACCTCCTAGCAGCCTTCCAGTATCTGAAGGGGGGCCTACAAGAATGCCAGAGAGGAACTGTAGTGATAGGACAAGGGGCAACAGGTTCATACTTACGTTTCCCCTCGAACTTAGGGGAAGTTCAGGTTGGATATCAGAAGAAGTTCTTTACTGTGAGGATAGTGAGGCATCAGAACAGGTTGCCCAGAGAAGCTGCAGTGTTCAATGCCAGGTTGGACAGAGCCTTGGGTGACATGGTTTAGTGTGTTGTGTTTTGGCCCATGGCAGGGCAGTTGGAACTTGATGATCTTAAGGTCCTTTTCATCCCTAATCATTCTATGATTCTTTGATTTTACTCAATTGGTCTAAATTCTCATACTCTTTCCCCTATCTTTGAAAAACAAAAATCAACAAATTTTGCAAAGACTTTTTTTGTTTTGGTTTTGGTTTAGTGTTTTGTTTTTTTTTTTTTTTTTTTTTTTTTTTCTTTTTCGGGTAAGTTTGAAAAGATGGATG
>NDXB01014611.1:71163-95528 GCA_002631895.1 Agapornis roseicollis
TTTTTTTTTTTTTATTTTTTTTCTTTCATGTGCAGGTAAGCTTGAACAGATGGATGCAAAGGTTTGTTTTCCAGAGGCTGAATTCAGTCACGTGGGAGCCTTGTACTTGTTTTAATACTTCAGTTAACAAAATTAAAGAGGTACCCAGGGAAGCTGCAGCTGCCCCATCCCTGGCAGTGTTCAGCAGCAGGTTGGACGGGGCTTGGAGCAACCTGGTCTAATGGAAGTTGTATCTTGCCTGTGGCAGGGGGTTGGAACTGGGTGATCTTTAAAGGTCCCTTCCAATCTGTGTGCATTCACCCCATTTCTACAGTGTTTCTTATTGAAGGGACTTCCTCAATGAGGAAGACTGTAAAGGCCATGATAGTGAATTAATTTTCCCATGGAGTTTAGAACAAATAATTTTTCACCTGCTCTACTTGAGAACACAGCAGCTGCTGAGCAGTGGGAAGTGTAGGATGGAGCTGCCTTGGCTTTTCTGTCTCTGCTTCTGCTGTCATTAATACACATGCTTTCACTCAGCCTGAAGACATACCAAATGATGGCAACACTCTTGAGATGATATATTGAGAACCCACATAAGGTTGAAAACTAAGACAAACTTCAGGAATTATATTGTCAGTGTTGTCTGTGAAGAACTGAAGTAATTGCTTTTTTCTGTCTGCATCCTTTTTCTATAAGACTGTTCTCAATAGAAATTTGTTTATCCACTGTTCTGCTTAGACTAAAATCCTAGGTAATTCTTAACATGGGTGATAGTCCAGTGATTAAGCTGAGCAATGCTGAATTGAAGATAAGTGGCTGTGGGAAAACAGCTTTTTTGTGAAATGCCTCTTGATTGCACATTAATATTGGCACATTCTGAAAGCTTACCTGTATCTTGAAACATAATTCTCTACATGACTTAACATGGCCAGCCATGTTTATTACAGACCAGGAGAATGGTAAATGTATAACCTACTTGCTTCTTACTTCATAATCCATTAACTTCAGAGCCATGTTCTAAGATGTCCTAAGGTTACTGCACTGATGATTTATAGTAAGAAGTGAATCACTCAGAGCTGCAAGCTCAGAAACCCTGGAAGTGCATTTGCAGAAGCATGTGCATTTATTTGTATTTTCTAAATACATACATTTGCACTAGATGACTTCTCAATAATCACATTCTTACAACATTAGCAAACTCATACTGGGTATCATATTAGCATGATCTGATTTGAATTTCAGTGGAAAGGACTATTATGAAAAAGTAAAGCTTCTTGCAGAGAGATAGCATTAAAAGATGCTATAAAAAAGAAATACTTTAGTCTTTTACTTTCTCTTTCTTTGTTGAGATGTAATTCTGCCTGTGAATGAAACAGGTCAGGAATTAAAGCTGTTACCCAGCCTTTGGAAGTAGAAGGCACAGCGTGAGTTGATTCCAAGTTTTTACAGCAGAGAGGTGAAAAATAACATTTGAAGATAGGCTTTTCTGTGCTTAACATTTGGATGAGGGCACACATTTGGTCAAACATCAAATCCTAAGGATCTGAAAACCATCAAATGAGCTAAGTCAACCAGTACTGTCAACTGCAGCAAAACCACTAGGAAGAGTCAAGTTTACACACAAGAGCATTTTGTTGTAATCATGAAATTAAAGTATGAAGTGATATCAGCCATTTATGTCTTTGGACAGATTCCAAGCATTCAAACTGATGCATACATTTGTATGTGAGGTATTGCAGAGTGTTCAAATGACAAACATCCCATAATTGTGGCGCTTGATCTTCCAAGAAGCTCATATCTATAATTATATTCATTGTCTGAAAAACCAGTGAAGGTTTACAGTAACTGCACAATTGATGCTTGTCTTCACTTCTGTCACTGAAGTGACAAAATAAGCCAGTCATGCTCACATCTGCTTCCTTATATTGCTGCATTTGTCCTCACCTCAGTATCTGGCCATAACCTACAATTATGTAGCATTAGCTTTCTGTGGAACTGACCAGAAATTGTCCAATGCAAGGCTGATTTGGGAATATGCCAAAAGCCTGAGGGTGGACCCTTACTGGCACAAAATGGATCAGGTTTAAGCAATTGTTTCTTTAAACAGCACTTCAGGTAATAACTCTATTACCCCGTGCAATGTGTAGATGAGATCCTGAATATATTGGTCCACAGAGGCATGTGATGGTGTCATTCAGATAATTTGGGTAATCTTTACTTTTCTGTTCTAACAAAAGGACCCCAAATGCTTCATTCAGCAGAACAGTGTTTGTTTGGAAAAGGTTCTCAGGTATTACTGCGAAGCATCTCCTGCTTGCACAGCAAGTGCTTCAGGACTGGGACGAGGAGAGGAAAGGAAGCCAGTGCTCCCTTTGAAAGGGATGAATCTCACCTGTGCAGAAACGGTGCTGAAACTGCTGCCTCAACCTGGAAGCAGAGAGCTGTGAAGTTATCAAACACAAAGATGCAAAGTGTGGTGTTAGCAGAGTATGCATCCACAGCAAGCACATGGAGGTGAAAGGCACAATACGTACTGGACCTAGAGCTGCTATGTGCAAAGGCTTTATCTTGTCACATTTATGGGTTTGGCATGAGAGGCTGCTTGCTCACACTGAGTTTCAGATATCTGTGGTATAGATTCGTGTACGTGAAGTGGTCAGCTCAGGCTGTCTTCCCAGTTAGTGGAGAGAGCTAGGCACACTGAAGGCATGAATCATGTGAGCTGCTCCAGACATTACTTTCAGAAGGATCCCTTTCTTCATTGACTTGCTTACCACTATTTGTAAAGGGGACCTACTGTGACCATCTCTGAGGCAAGCCTCTACATTTACTAAGATAAATTCTTTTCAGACACTGCAAAAAAACAAAGAGGTTGCATTCATTCTTTTAGCTTTGCTTTACCATTCCTTTCCTCAGACAGGGGTTGAACAGTTTCTACCAGGTTGTGCCCTGGGGACTCAAGGATGACATACTTCATCCTCCTGAGACCTACCGCTTGGACCCTAAAAAGCAAGAGGAGTCACAGCAATACGCAGGAATACTGCTACTGTACATGTCACTGCCTGGAAGGAAAAGTAGAACACCTGTGTGGAACACTTGAAATTTATCCTAGAATAAGATATCCTGAAGATGATATCAAACTATTCTAATGTTTTAGTTTAAGTGAAACAGTGACTTAACATTTTGTTTTATCAAGATCACAAATCAAAAGTCATCAAATATTTTTAGGAAAAATCTAATTAAAGCGTCTACTGACAGGGCAATCTCTGTGTGACATGTATCTGCTGTCAGATCCAATGCAGATTTCTGCAGAACAAACAGCAGTAAGATAACTTGGCACTTTGGCTACTTCATCAGAAGTAATTCCAAGGAATGCAGCTTTAAATACTTACCCATTCAACACTATTATCTAATTTTTTTCCTCCTAAACTGTCAGTTCCTTTAGATTAATGAGCAGAAATCCCATTAGGCTGAAAAGACCATAGGAGTGGAATCAGTCTGCCAAGCTGCTGCAGAAACCTGAAGGGTTCCAGGGACAAAAGGCTACAAGGAAGTGATGCTCTTTGAGGGTGATGCAACGGGCTGTTAATCCAGCTCTATATTTTTTCCTTAGCTTCAGCTCAAGGGATCAACAAACACACCTGAAGGCTGGAGGGATGTGTTTAAACAAAGGAGATGTGAACTGATTCAAAACCTCAGACTTAAAACCAGGCAAACAGAAAGACTGCATAAGGCAAAAAGGAGATGGTTACAGTAGTTGCAAAGGCAAAACCATGGAGCACAATGAATCTAGTAATAAATTACTACCAGTACACACAGATTTCCAGTCAACTCCGTGTGCTGTTCCACTGCCTAATCCTGCCTGCTAAAGGGGAGGCCGAGGGGGAGGGGGCACAATCTGGAAGATTGTTTTTTAAGTATTAAATTCTCTTTCCAACTTGCTTTCTCTCTGTATTTGGTTACATCATGGTGTGATAGATGACTGATGGGCTGGTTAAGAAAGGGGCATGATGCACTGTGAGTCTGCTTCTGTGATACACTTGCACTTGCAGTAGGTCCCCTCAAAGCCTTGCTCACTAGCTTCATTATTTGCAGATTTGAATCCAGATTCAGGATTTCCAAGGATTCACCAGCCTACAACAGATGAAGGTGCACTGAGATTCTCAGTGAGCCAGCATCACTCAGGTCTGTTCTAGTGATTCCTATTAGACCCATATGGATAAAAGAAAGTCAGATATAAGCTGCAAAAGTCCCATGTTAGAGTCAGAAAATCATAATCTGCAGGTCAAGATTGTTCTTGCCGAAAAATGAAGGGAAAGATAGATATCAAAGTGTCAGCACTGGAACTCTTTATAATGACAAAAAAAGGCAATGCATAAGTTCCTTTCTAATACTCTTGCATGAAACAGAAAAGCCTGTTTTATTTTCTTCCATTCACAATGTATTGCTAGAGAGCAACCTCTCCAAGAATCATTCTGCTTGGACCATGTTCCACAGTTAAACTCTGTGGATCACCTTAAACTGAAGGAGTAGGGAAGCCCAATTAGTTTAATTCAAGAGGGAGGATTGCTGGAGAAGAGAGGGCATGGATAGTTCCCTAGGTTATGGAAACCCTCTGTTAAGTGTCCTGTTACAGCTACTCTACCACTTACAGCATTTAAGTATACACATCAGGAGCCAGAAGCCTCTTTGTGCAGTGCTGGGTTAAGGGAAAGCAAATCTGACTTAAACCCAATGTTGTTTACCTCCTCCTCTCACTATCATTTTATGTGATTGCCTGGATTTTCATCTTTTTTCAACCACAATTAGCATAAGCTAGCACTTCCTCACCCTTGGTGCTGAGAATTATTTTTGTTTGGGAACCAAAAACCCAGAAAGGTAGAATAACAAGAGGAAGAGGATAGTCTTGCCTATTAGTCAGTGTGTGGAGCCAAGTTCAATTAGAAAACAATAATTAAGTGTAAATAGATTAGATAATTCTAATCTTTTCTGAAAATGACAGGTTAAAACTAGAAGGCACATTGAAAGTATTAAATATATAGGAGATCCCTAGTATGATTGTATATGTGTGAAGTGAAAAAAGGGGGATTATTGCGGGGGGAGGGGGGAGAGGGGGGCAAAACACAAACACAAACATTTATTTTTAAAAGAATCATAAACCTTACTATTTAGGGTGTAGGAGGTTGCTCAGAGTTAGTTGGGAGGGTTTAATTATGTTGCATTTCTTGGATGAGTAAGCTTCTTGACTTCTTTTCAATGTGCTGACCAGAGGACATGCGTAAGCTTCACTGTATTTAGTAAATACCTTAGGGTAGACAAATTCCGAGTGACAGCCACATGGTTTCATGCAGCCAAATGGTGACTGGTCATCACCATCAAGTTATCATTACACAAACTGTCAACAAAGAAATGGCTATGTTACCAAGAAGTGAGTGTGACACCATAATGACATGAGGTGGCATTTTGCTTCTTTTCCGCAGGTATAAGCCTCAGAAGCATGTCTCCTTCCTAACTTGTTTTAAATGCCATGATTTCTTGTGTCTTGATGCTACTTTTCACAAGCACGACTCTTGCACATCCACTCTAAGCAGCCAGCCTCTATTAACTGTATTTTCAGAAAACCTAATGCAGAAGAATGTGGGCACCAAAAGAGCCTGAGCAACTGGCCCTGTAGAGGTAACACAGATTTAGGTAATCTCTGATTAAAGCTTTAACCCTGCTAGACTATTTGTGGCATGTCCAGTAGTTGTAGTGAATTTGAAGCTCCAAATACGTTAAGTTTTATGCTTAAAGAAGGATCTAGAAATGGACCTATGCAAGTCCATTCTAGAGGGAGGCAAATGTGTCTACGCAGACCAGCAAAGTAAAATGTCCCTCATTCAGACAGCAAGGCAATGGGGCATCCTTTGTTTAATCATCCTACAAAGAACTGCACAAACTCTTGGTGTGATTTCAAAAATCAGGTAAGTGTTCAGTTAGATACATGTTACACTTAGGTGAAAGGAAGTGACACGTTGGGTACAAATTAGCTCACAGAAGGATAGTGAGAAACTATTTTTAACACTGTATAGAATTAATATTTCAAGATGATGTTTTTTGAAGATATGTTTGCTGAATTTAATCACCCTCATATGTTCATTATGTATAGATGCTGCTTCATCATATGCACAGGACTCCAGCTTTCTCACATCTAAGTGCAATATGTTTAATAGCTCAGCACATTGAAGTACAATATCTATTGATGTTTTTGCAGCTAGCCAAGAGATTTTTAGAACTCTTTTGCATTCCCTTCTGCACCAGAGGATGACATGTAACTTATTATCAGCTCTGCTACAGATTTCTTTGGTGTCTGTGCTCTGCTTGCTGGGGATCAGGAGATTTGATCAAAGATGTAAATAAAAGATAGAGTCTAGGCTCAACTTTTCTTTTTTCTTCATTCACAAAACTTAGATGGAAATGTTCAATATGTTGTACAATAGAATAGATTGTTCCAGAAGATGTCCAAGACCATAAAGTAAACATGACTCTTTTAAAGAGAACATTAACTTTCAAGAGAGGAAATAATGATTTACAGAACTACTCAATTTAGCTTTACTAAAATAATCATTCCAATTCAGTTTTACAATTATCATACTGTTTTTATGGTATGGTACTTTGACTGAATAGAACAAGGAAAACTACAGTTCTATTTTTTACATTACTTCATGCGTACATACTGTTCTAATATGATGTTTCAAATTACCAAAAAATATCATCCCTTCATGGCTTATCAACAGATGTCTGTTATATAATGCCAACATATACCCCTCACTATTTCTGCTGTTAACTACCCTGATCTTGTAAATCTGCACCAGTGCCATGATTTAAAGTCTTATTGTTCTTGATGAAGTCATGCACACCAGTATGGAGAGTAAAGACATTAGCTAGTATGTCTTAAAACTGTTCTCTAAAATTCTGTGTGTACACTAACTTTTAGGAACTAATAGAATGCCATTACAGCAGAGGATGCTAGAAATTCCTGGAAAACAATTCAAGCTTGCTTATTATGCGCACAAGCATGCCTTTCTGCCTTTGAAGAGAGTGCCTCAAAAAGAAGGCACAAATATAATAACATGGAAGAGTTTGAAATACATTGTCTTCAGGCGCTTTCTCACAATATGTTCTTCATCTTAAAATTACTTATTATTGCAAAAGTCATTCAAAATATGAAAATTAGGAAATTTTCACATTACTTTGAATTAGTCTATGACACGCTCCAAGTGGTGCCTTTAGTTACTCCTTTTGAACAGTATGGTTTTTTGTGACTTTGTAGAACTGCTTTAATCTTCCTTAACAATGCTGCTGCTAACATACAAATAATTAAGAATGGGCTTTAGCTGAGTTTGCCGTACTAGTTTTGTAAGAGCTACTAGGAATTAAAAAAGCAGACTTTAGTTCTGAGACAAGCACATAAAACTTCACTAATCATCACACACAGTGCATCAGCTGACTTAAGCATTAAGCCTAAACACTCAACCCAAAGACAGTAAGAAGTTCAACCAAAGATGATTGCATCATGAGGCATTGCCTTGACATGATGAAGTTGGATGTTTTAGTCTTTTCGTAAGTATGACTGAAATAGACTGTTAGGGTGAGGAAACTCAGGACATCACGTGCTTACTTGTAAAAGCAGAGGGGGTTGTTTTCATGTTTTTAAGTAAGTATGGTCTGTCTTACTCTAAATGAAAACATTTTATGATATTCAAGTTAGAAGATCATTGTCATGGCTTCTAACCAAAATAGCTGATAACATAAGTAAATCTGTGAGCTGACAAGTGTTTCATTATTCTTTCTTCAGTAACTTTCAGCATCTTGTGCTTAAAGTGACAATGCTGATATCCTGTTATTTTGGAAGGGTTTTATTATTATTATTTAATTATATTATTATTTAAATCATTAATGTTTTACAGTCTGACTTCTTTTTGATATACCCTTAAGGACCAGGTACAGTTTGTGTTTGAGTCTGAAAAACAAAAGTGGAATTATGGTCCACTGGTAATTCAGTAAATGAATGAGATAAAGCAAATAACAGGAAATTGATCCTATTCTTATTCAACATATATTGTATGTCTTGAGAAAAGGGGATTTTTTTTCCTGTTTTTGCTGCTGGATGTAAATACCAGTGATTGCTGTAGCCTAAACCCAGTGCTTTGTGTAGCACAGGCTTTGGTAAGAAGTGTGAACTAACACTGTGTGCTGTGCATTTCTGCTTTTAAGCCCAAACATTCTGTTCAGTTGTTTATATCTAAACAGTTGCTCCATTAACAATTTTTACAGAGTGATAGAGAACTAGACATAAAAAGAATAGGGAATTCAACTGGTACCCTGTCTTTGAACAAAGATCCACCACCCCCCAAAAACCAAACTCTTTTATAGGACACTTTGGATACCTTATTTCATCAGTCAGTAGTACTTCAGCATATAAATGTCATTCAACAGCTAATGGTGTAAGCAGGTGGGACTTCTTACTAGTGTGAGTCAGCTTCATATTCATGATGCATCTTCATTAGCATTTTAGTCCAGATCAGAAGGGTGTGCTGAAGTGACTCTCCCAGTTCCTGTGCTTTGGTTTGGCCTAAGAAAGTGTGAATTGCATCAAACTTCAATCACAAATTAAGACATTCAGCCCACCAAGTAAAAAAATCCCTGAGACAAAGACAGTGGGGATGCTCTGGAGCTACTCCTATTGCCCTGAACAGATTGCAAACGTAGACATGGCCTCAGAGTGCTCAGCATTACTACTTTGGTAAAATTTTGGAAAGTTCCTTGGTGATCAAAACGCATTGTCTCCCAGAGAATATATTCCATGGCAATAAAATGCTCTGAAGGAACAGGCAATATTTTTGGAGAGAAGGCCTGAGAGAGTGGTTGAAACAATTCAGTACTGGGCAACTGAAGGATTGTGTGGAGCCTGGAAGCTTTTCTGATTGACTTGGTCCCAATTTCTTATGGATTTTAGCTTTTACTGTACACTATACTAATAATTTGGGTATTTCATCATTATAAAAGATGCACTTCAAACTCAATTTTCAATTTCCAAATGAGAATATTTTGCCTATAACTGAAAAAGAAAAAAAAAATCAAGTTTTCATTTAAATCCATGCCAAATCTCCCATACTTCTGAAATATCAGAATTTATTCCATGACTAAATTTGATTTTCCAGAAAGCTCTCTTCAGCTATTGGTGATCTGGCACTAGTACACCAGATATAGCTGAGCACAGGTTTTGTAACACACTTACATACTCCACTTTGGTAGCTGCTGCTACCTAGAAACCTTTCAGTCTGTTTTGGGTTGATATCTTTCAGCAAAAGGCAGCAGAAAATTAACCTGTACACCTGAATTTGTGGTAAATGCCTGAGGAGCCTCACCTTTGCTCCCATTAGCTCGTTCTCCTACAACAAATGATACAGTGCTCTGTAGTCGTGGAATTTTGTGCATTTGCAAAGAGACAGAGGAAAGCAAGTTTCTCCCTAGTGGTGTCAGGCTCTGCCCCTTCCGAGGAAGCGTGTTGCTGAGCATGCAGGAGAGCAAATAGTCCTTTCCTTTCCTCACTTGATGTCCTGCCACCACCCACAGCAAAAAAAACCCTCAATCATTTCTGTTGTCAGCCTGAAAGAGGTGGCACTGAAACAATTAACATGAAGGTGTGTGAGCCTTGGGGAGCACAGAGCTCACCTGCTCTGCCAATGAAGTGGAAAGATTTATAGTGTCTAATTTATTTGGATTGCACCACTTTAAATGTGGTAAGAAGAAAAACATATTTTTTTTTAATCCTACTACTGCTATTCCCATACAGGAATAAGAAGATGCATTTTTTAGGGTAGCTGAATAGCAGTGTGTACAATCATGTTAGTGCATATACAACCAGTTGAGTATCGTCCTGGTACAAAAGGTTTTGAGCTGTTTTGTGAGGCAGCTTGGGTGACGAATAGGCTTTTCATTTGACCCCAGTTACAGCCGTCAGTTTGTGGGCATTCTGGTTTTATTGTGCACTGTCTTAGCTCAGTTTCTTCCTCTTGCCACATTACCTAAGCCAGAAGGCAGGTTAACATTTCCAGGGAAACAAAGCTCTCCTGTGATTTTTGCTGGGACACTGAGGAAAAAGTTGATGAGAGGGATCCCCCCAAAGAAGCAAAGACGAGAAGTGGAAATTATGCTCAGTATTAGTGCAGCAATGCTTAGCTGAATGGCTTGGGCAAAGACAACCCAAGAGAAACTGTAGCAGGTGTTTTATTGCCCTGCTGTGAGCAAAGGCATCTGAGGCTTGATGTCATGAACACATGAGATGCAATGGCATGATTGGAGCTGGAGAGGGCCTGACTCAGCCTCCTGGTAAGTAGGGGTGGAAGTGCCAGCAGTGACCTGCTGCAGTCTTTTGGGTAACCCAAAGGCAACAACCTTGCTTGGGTAATGCTGAGGCTTTCAACCAGTTTCCTAATCTGTGGGCAGCCACCCTGCTGTGTTAGGCTGCTAAGGAGAGGCAGGCATCTTCTCCAGGAATGGTCACCTTCTCTTTCTCCTGGTTCAGTGTCAGCAGCTCTTTTTCCTGCCCTTGCTGAGGCATGGTGAAGAAGAAAATAAAGCAAGCTGTATGAACCTGCTGTTTATATGAAGGGAAAAGAAAAAGCTGGTATATTAACAACAAATTAAAGAACTTCCTGAAGGTCACGTTAAAACGTGCTCCCAGACATTGACTTCAATTAGTGAAGAGTCTCAGATTGCTTTGGAAATTTGCATGTGTCTAAGAGCCTTTTCTTAACCCTCAGCTTGACTCGTTCTCAAAAAATCAAATTGCAAACTATTAAAATCAGTTTGCCAACAGTGTGTGTGAGGCAAAGGTTATTTCTAACTCTTGATACAAAAAAAAAAGCCAATCAAAATGCCCTCTGACTCAGTTAGTTGTGAATTGGGCTAATTTTCCTGTGAAAAATATAAAGAAATTTCCAAATTGCTTGTACGCTTTAGCGAATGCATTTTTAACCAGCTCAGACCTATTTTTGGAACGAGCTCTCATGAGCAATGTAACCAGTCCGTCCTTCTCACTATTACTTTTCATTTTGTCTGGTTTTGGGGAAAATATGTGTCATTTATAAATTAGCTTATTATAGCCTTGTGTTGAGCTCATTCGGGGAGCATCACTGATATAAATTAGATTCCTTTATTATTTTAAATTGTAGCTCTAACAGAGGAGCTAGCAGCTAAATACACAATTATATACTCATAATAACATGACTCTGACCAAAAGGCAGTGGGGAGATGTAAGATGCTGAGTGAGCCAACTGGTCAGGCAACAATAAAGTCCTTTGTACAGCCAGCCATTTTCCCCAGGGCTTCCTGGAAACCTAAAGAGCACTGTTTACATTAGAAAAACCTTTTACAAAGGAAGGCCAGGCTGGACTATAACCATTGGCTAGCCATTAGATGGGGATTTCTTCCTCTTTTCACATCTCCAGTAATACTTGGCAGCCTTCGCTTTGCTCTGAATATTGGACTGGCCTTTAGATGCCAGCTCCTGCCCATGATGCCTACTTATCCCTGTGTACAGGAAAATATATGACTGTGATAATGCAATGACTGATGGTTTTCCAATAAAGTATTACACCACATCCTTGGGACTTCAGGTTAAAGTTTATGATGCTGTTTTTAAGGAGGTCTGAGATGGTTCTGCTCTAGGAAACAAGGAAGCTGAACACCAGCAGCCAAAAGCACTTGGTACTTACCAGGCACTCTGAAGAATAGAACCTGCTTGTAAAAGTCTCATGTTAATCATTCAAAGAAAAGGAGAATGATAGCAACAAGATGTGGGTCATGCTCTGGAAGAGCAGATTAGGGGTGGATCGTTTGAAAATGCCATCCTCCCGGCAGCCATTCTCGCCCTTCCTGTAATAAAATACACTTAGTATTTGTTATCAGCTGGACTTATGAAGCGTGGCTTTTCCAGTGACACAGAATTTGTTAGCTTGTCTTCACATTTAGAAGTACGATACACAGCCATCAAAGTATACTGCAGTGTAGGATAGGGCAAGACATCCATCACATTTGTTATTGAGGTACGTAAAGAAATTCTTTATTCCAAAGCTTCATTTCATCAGCATGATGAGACATTTTTGACTTGTGAAAAGTCTGATATCTATATTCATGCATTTCATATTTCATCAAAAAAGTTGATGATGAAGTCATGAAGAACCACAAACCTGCACACTACGGCACATTTGATGAAGGAGACAGCAGAACATGAGCTCAGATTTTACTTATGCTGTACTTAAACTAGCCCTCAGTCAGAGCAATACAAGAGAGGTTAAAACAAAAGCCCAATCATCCCAGACTCATTGCCCACTGGAAGAAAAAGAAGAGGTTTGTAACTTGCTCTCCCATTTCATTCCTCCCACTTCCCATTGGGCAGAAAAACATACCTATGCAGGTGCTTATGCACCTCACAAAAGGATAATATTGCCTCCATGCACTGAGCTCCTTGTGAGAGATCTGGCCCTCTGGGTTTACTCCAGCCCGGGGGCAATAGCCTAGAGTAAAGGATGTAGGGTTGTGTTTAGTTAACATGACCTACTCCTTTGCAACTAGAAAAACAAGCCAAAAATAATTTCCTCGGGGTCTTCCCATTGATTCTTTCTTGGAGGTGCTCTAAAAATACAATACAGGAAAAATAAACATTCAAGCACCACTCAGAGATCCATTTCCAAATGGTGCGAAGAAGAGAGGAAATAAAAGTGCCTAAAAAGTGGGCGCATGAGTGATTACACATGTATCCAATGTACCAGTGTTAAAAAAAGAAAAGGAACGAAGAAGAGTCTGAACTTGAGTAATGCTTGGCTGCAATACACAGCAACCACAGCATTTTTCACATACAAATCTGTGAGGAAATATATCCCTTTCTCAAATTCCCTAGCTGGCACATTGTCAGAGGCCACTGTTTCCTTCACTGCTTATTTAGCATAAGAGTCAGTAGCATCGTCATTTTTCTCAGCACTTACACACATGTATTTCTGAAAGATTTTCCACCATATATCTGGACGTTCTGGGACACTCTAACCTTGAAAGAGAAGGTCTACATGCATCTATCAGATAGGGACATCTTTTAATTAGGATGAAAGAAATACCTGCTGTGTGAAAACAGGCAGTTCAGGTGTTGATTATTGCTCTCTGCCATGAGGTAAGACCAAGGCCGTCTTGCATAAGGGCATATTGCAGTACCTGTGGAAGATATGGTACCACAATGCATCTCCATCCTACACCTCGTGGAAGGGATTAACTTGTCATTTGTCAGTCACACTGAGGAGCTGAGAGCTAAAAGGCAGAGCTTCCCATCACCCTGTGTCAATTTAGAGAAATATACTAAATATATGCAAAGGGTATGAAATCAGATGCAACAGGGAAAGCAAAGGCTGGCTATCTGCAGACCTTCTAAAAGGCTGTGTTGTCCCATTGCCTCAGAGAGGAAGAAGAAGACTCCTCAGTACACTACATGCACTGTATCATGCTTGCTGTGTCCTCGCTTATAAACAAAGCCAGTTAGGAATTTTTTTTTCTCCTTCAGCAGTAAAACTGGGGGGGAAAATCCAAAGAAAAATCTGTTTGCTCAAATTGAGCCACATTAAGTTATTATTGCTTTCTTGTCAAAAAAGGGGAGCTAATTCTTCTGGGCAGCACAAGGATTCACTCATGTTTATCGATAGGGATGGCCTAAATTACATTGTCATGCGTTTTATATATTGGCATGTTAAGGACATGGCACATTCTCCCAGTCAACAGATGCCTCTGATTCAGTAAAAGCCACAGGAATTAGATTAATCCACTTCCCTGCTATTTTAAGAGGTGGTTGACGCCTGATCACAAAGTTCAGATGCGCATGGTGACCCCAAGCAGAGGAAATAAATAAAACAGGTCTCTTGGTGCCCTGACTGGAATAGTTATGCAAGAAACAGGCACAAACCACTTCATTATCTAGGGCAGGCACAGTCACCAGGGAAGTGAAAGGCGGGGAACTCAAGGCAAGAAGGAGAGGTGGTGTCAGGAACGTGAGTGCACAATGCAACATGACAGCAGAAGGAAGCTGACCAAAGAGGCATCTCATCAAAGAGATGACTTGGCTAAGGTGTGATCAGCAAAACTGCACAGAGGTCTGTGCGTCCCTGTGCTAGAAAGCAAATCTTGAGTCAGAGGGAGGTCAAGTGGTCTCAGTAACCATCTCCTGGATGGGATGCCCAATTTGAGTTAAAATAAGAGAGGTTGGTTAAGCTACAGGTAATTTCCGAGATAAGACTGACAAATGAAAAGACAAGAAAGGAAGACAAATCACTTGAGGCTGGGCAAGCAGTTCATCTAGGATCATTATGTATCTGTACAGCAGTTAAGGATTGCTCACAAATTTCATAGAGCAAGTAAAAATCCATGGTCTGAGATGCTCACAGACTAGTCAGAGGTGTGACAGGGTGCACAACTTCAAGAGTGGAAGGAAAGAAAATGGAGGTTGGGGGTTATAATTATAAGTAATGTGTTGAAAGTAAGACAGGGCAAACACAAACTGAACGTTGAAATTCAAATAGATCATTAGGGCCACAGCAAAATCCCTAAGATTATTGATGAAATATTCCATTTATCACACTTGAATGAAATGCCATTTATAGTATCACCTGGGAAATGAATGAATGAAGTTCTCTCCCTGGAAGAGTTCACAAGCAATTTCATGGAGGCAAAGGAACAGAGACAGGGTCTCAGGAAGGAGCATGCAGGAACAATGCAAACAGCAAAGTGCTGGACACAAGTGTCAGCCTTTGCAGACTTTGTTTCTTTCATCCACAGAAAATGCAGAATGACAAATTCTGTCATATAAGGCCCCATTACACCAATGATATACCAGTAGAGTGGGGTTTTCATAAATGCCATGAGTGGTTTTGGAAGCTCCATTTCTGTTGCATGGAGCATAAAGGCTGGGACTGTATTCTGATTTCCAGAGAGAGATATGGGATTGATTCTTTGCTGTCTTTCTTCCCAGTAAAACATTTAATACCATGAAGTTTGTAATACACTTTGTCAAAACATTACCATCACAGTTACTTTTACTTTATAGCTGTTTATAAGACAACCTAGGATGCAAAATAGCTGATCTTTGTTATCATTCTTCTCTAGGATTTAAATACAAGACCAGACATCTTATGGCAATTTTATGCCAGGAAGTTCACTGGAGTCATTACCAACTATACAGGCTTTAGATCAGGATCAGCCCTTGAGGCAATGGTATTGATTTCCTCATTCTATTTCAGATTCCTCACACCCATTCCTCACTGGCTTAGCAACAGTGAAAGTAATGATCAGCATTAATATCTAAAGAAGTTGTACAGTCTCTGGGAGTGAAGTGACCAACATCTTCATTGTTGCGTGCAAAAGGATGTTTTCAAAATATGTCATATTTCAAGCAAAATTTAATTGTTGTGCTTCCCAAACCGTATTGCACCAGTAAACACATTTCTCAAGGACTTGAGCATTACCAATAATTTTGTTTCCCTGTAACAATTTGCTTAGTGTTTTAGGAACCGATATTCCAGAACTGCCTGAATGGTCCCAGTAGTGTAGACTGCTTTCTTTTCCAGTGAGGCTCAGCCTGAACATACCTGCTTTTGAATAGATAAGATAAATAGAATAGATAAAGTTTGCCATCTAGAGGAACTGTCCTGAAATCCAGTTTTTTTCCTACTGAGTCTGTTCTTGCAGTTGTTCATGTGAGCAGAAGCAGGCAAACAAAAGCAAGTGATGCCTTTTGGTATTGATCGTGACTAATAAACTAAGAAAAAGTTTTAAACAAGGTGATAGGGAGACCTGCTTTCAATTGAATCTTTTTATCATCCAATTCATCCCTCTTTTTCTACATTGTAGAAGGACCCCTGTTCCATCTCTCCCTCTCCTCCCCCAGATATGCAATGGTGTTGTCCCCTTCCTACCCTTTTCTGTGCAACAACGAGATGGGGTGGCAGACAGATGAGGTGAATCTCTGCCCTGACATTTTGGTGAGATGCAGCCTGGTGGGTGGATGGGATGCCCTCCCTGAAGTCCTGGTAACCCTGAGTTATCCCGTGGTCTGATGGAGCCCTGGGGGTGTTTTGTAGACAAGAGACATGAGCAGCTCCTCTTTTGCAGTCGCATCACCTGTATATGGTTTTTATCTCAAACAGCAGAGGAAAACAACTTGTAAAAAGCCCTCAGAGCCAGATCTGTAATGGGATGGGTTCTAGACCCTGTGGAGTTTGTAGCTCTTAGACTACTAAGACTTCAGCTCTGAGTAACCTACCCTCTGAAACAGGTTACTCAGTGGATAATAGGGCGGTGAAGTGCCCTACTGCACAACCTAACACACTCCCCTGGGGGCTTGCTACTCTCTCAACAGCCTTAGCATCCCACTCACCTCCAAGAGGAGCTGCAAGCTGACTAAGCTGCAGGGGACAGCCCTGGAAACTCTGACAAGGCTCTATACCTGGGTGGAAAGGGCAGAAGCTAGCAAACGAGCGCTACAGGTGAAACAGCAGGTTATGGAGCAATTGCTTCAACCATGAGCTCAGGAACAGAAAGGGATCCAAGCCGCAAGGTATTGGAGCTGCCTAAAACTGCCTTTGAAAAAGCAAGGGAAAGATGGCACTGCTGTGGTGTGTTAAAACCTCACAGGCACGTTGCATTCCCTGGGTAGGACATACCTTGCGGTGGGAGTTGCAGAGTGGTACATGTGGCTCACTTGCTTGATAAAACTGATGGGATTGCCAATCCTGCAGCAGCATGTGAAGGATGGAGTGGAAGGAACGTGACCATGGTGGGCAGACAGAACTGTGTCCAGGCAGCAAAGCCAAGGGAAATCAGGTCTCTTGCTCTTCAGGTGAAATCAAGCTGCCCTGTTTGTGCGCAAGCCGGCCCAGGCTGCTGTGCCACTCACCCTTGTCAAGCATGCAAAGTGACTCTCAGGTACTTTCTCTTGCACAAGAGTGTGTTAGGTAAGCACCAGCACAGAGCATGATGATGCAATTATTTGTCTAGGCACGGTGCTAGGCACAAGGTCATTGACACTGTTTGTTAAAATGCCTCAATTTCAGACCTTAGCTTCTGCCTCAAGCACAGGTGCTTCAAAGAGGTTATGAGGAGAGTGAGTGCCACTCTCATTTCACTGGATGGAAAGTAATATCTCCTTCCAGCTTCAGGCACAGCAGGGTAAAACAGTAAACAGAGATTCACATTAATTTCCATTACACTTGGTAGGGAGGGCTTATTATAATTCAGCAAACAGCTCCGTTCTGCTTCTTTTGAAATCAAAAGGAGTTTTGCCATTTATAGAAATTAAACATAAAAATGTTTGCTGTGCTCTTGTCTTTTCATGGGCACACTGCTATCAGAAGAGTTGTGTCTCGATGGAAGTCACTGAGATGCTACTGGCTTTACACTGGGGTAAGCACGACTGATCGTGAGCTGTCATCCCTCGGGCTAATTATGAGCTCATCAGTTCAGGGATTCTTCTAAGTTCACTTCTAGGGATCTGCCCAAACCGTAATATTTAGCATTGCGATGGCATACCAAAGGACCTATGTTTAACTTCTGAATTACCACTCCTTTGGGCTGGGAAGCTGGTGACAATTAGATGAGTCCTTCCCGGTTCAGTGCTGGCCTGATATGTTACCCACCCTGCTGAACTCTAGTGTTTAATCATACCTCACTCCTCCTAATGAAACTCATTTATCTTTCTTTCAAGTTTTATACTATTTCCTGCTTTACTGAGATTCATGATGAAAGAAAGAGAAATACTGCTAGTTGATCCCCTTCAGGTGACATTATCTCTTGCAAGAGCATCAATCAGTGGTGGCAAACATCTGTCTGACAAGAATTTTCTTCTTTACATTCCACCTTGGAAATTTTAAGAACAGCTGAAGTTCTGCCGATGAAAGGTGAGCAATCCACAGCCTTCATCAGCGAAATTACAAGTACAGGGAACACAACAATAAAAATCTCTCAGATCTCTGTCAGCTTGGTGGTGATTATAAGCTCTACTTGACCAGGGCAGCAAAACCTTTTCATCAAGAGCTGCCCTCTGCACATTAACCTACATGTGTATAAGCCTCTGAACACAATGCCTGCCATGGCCTGCGTACATGGCTGTGTCAGCCTGTGTCAGCCCACAGGTGACAGTGGTTTCGAAGTCCAGATATTTACTGAAAAAGCAAGAGAGGGGGAATTTCTTTGGTCCTTGGCCCACCTCAGTTGCTTGGCAGATAGAAAACACAGGTTGAAAAACAGTGGAACTGACTGATTATGTCATCCAGGCTTGTACAGAAGCAGAACAACCACTTAATCAAAGTAGTCATTGCTGCTTTCTGTCTCAGATAGAAAATGATCCTGACTGTCACATAGTCAACTGTGTATTTTAAAGGGCACTTCACCCCAAGTGCAGGCCTTGAGGCACTGAATTGTCCTCATCAGCCTCCCAGGGACACCCACTATCCTTGCCCACCCCAGGGATCTGGATGAGCTCCATCTGGGCCTCCTATCCAGCCCTCCCTTATGCTGCAATAGACCACATGTGAACAATTCTAGAATTAGGGATCCTTTTTGATCCCTTCATCACCTCTCTGGAGTTGTGCAGATAAATGTGCCACTGGCTTAGGGCTAAGGGACTGATCTGATAACTTTTCAAGGACCCTCCTCCCTCTGTTTTGCTATCAGTCTCTAATGTACTCATGTTCATCTTTGAGATCAATTGCATTTCACTGCACATAGTGAATTCTTGGGAATCTTCCAAGACATCTGCTGGAATAGCCCAGCTTTGAGCAGCTCCTCTGCAATTCAGCTAGCTAATATGAGGATATCACATCAAACAAAAGTCCATAAAGGGAAGAAATGTTGCCTGACTTGGTTTTATAACCTTTGTCTGGTCATAAAAGACTTGGATGCAAGGATAGCCTACCACATTTTCACTTTCACAAAGTTCAGCTGCTACGCTAACAAAATTAGCCTATACCTTGTAACGCTTCACAACAGAAAAGAAACAAAAAAGATGAAATTATTTTGAGCTTTCGGTCTCAGCAAACAAAGACTTTTTGCTCTACAACTTTTTTCCAATAAAGCTATGGTGCTGGTTCTGATTCTTCATCACCCTGGGATTCATGTGGGTTATTCATCACCTGAGCACAGAGATTTCAGAATAATACTGAGGGAGGATTTTCTGCTCCCATGCGATTATGGCTTTTAAACTGGGACAAAGCAGCATAGCAGGTACCAGGGAGAGAAATACGAGGCTGCTCAATGGCTCAACCCTTATTTCCATGACTGTCTGAAAATCTCATTTACCTACTTCTGGCTCATTCATGCTTTTTTCACTGTATATGCTGAAGAGAAAACACAAAGACACAGTCATCAATAGCTGTCAATTTCCTTTTGCTTGTTGGCAAAGAAAAAGCTGATTAACTGCTTTCGGAGGCAGTTGATTTGGTAAATTAGGAAGTGGTACATCTTTGTCTAAACCTTCAGAAGTACTTGGATTGAACACATACTTGTTTGTTGGACTGTTCAGTCAACCCAGTTTTTATTGAGTGTTCAGCTCATGCTTCCAGAAAACCAAATCTGTTAAGTATCCAAACCCGGGCATGCAGAAGTGGAAATGCTTCAGTAACACAGCAGTTTTCTGAATATTAAGAAGATCTGTTTAAACCATAGTGAGAGAAGCAAAAAAAAACTTCCAACCTTCTAGAGGAGAAAGGAGTTTACCCAGCAGAAAGGAGTTTAATTCTGCTGCTGACTTCCCTCAGACCAAGACTTCAACCACATTCCAGCTTTGCAAAGAATGTATTAAACAGGCCCCTCATCCCCAAAACTAGAAAAACAAACTTTTCCTTGACTGAGTCAAAAAGGGACTCAGCAGGTAAGTCATTGGTAATAAATTTACCCACTGAACTCACTGTAAGGTTTCATTTAAAACTAAATTCAGAGCCAGTCTTTGAGGACCAAAAGTGGATGTACCACAGCCAAGTCTCCAAACTGATGAATCTCATCCTGGAATAATGTAGCGTTTTGACCCAGCTTGCCAGAGAAATGCTATGATATGAGCATGAACCTTTCTCACTTATTCACTGCAAGAGCAGAACGCCGTTCAGCCCTGTAGCTCAGGGGCAATGCGTTGGGTTCTCTGGCTTAAATCTTCCAGCATTCAGCAAAAGATATTTGAAGTCACTCATCATAGTTCTCACTGGAGAGGAAGGTTTGAGGATGGCAGCATGTAGTGTATGAGGAGAGACTGAGGGAGCAGCTTCCTTCAGCTTGGAGAAGAGAAAGAAAGCTAAGGGCAGGGAGTATAATTACCTATGAGTGGGAGGTAGAGAGTCTTCTCAAAGGTGCACTGTGAAAGGATAAGAAGCAATAGTCAGAAGCTGCATTTCTGAGAGGATCTAAGGAAAGATTTCTTCTTTCCTGTGGAAAAGCACAGGGAGAGGTTGCCCAGAAATACTTGAAACTTGACTGATATTGGAAAGTTCGGAGTGTCTCTCTCTCTCTGGAGACATTCAAAACCTACCTGGAGGTGTTCCTGTGTAACCTGCTCTAGGTGGCCCTGCCTTGGCAGGGGTGTTGGACTAGATGATCTCCAGAGGCCCCTTTCAACCCTAATGATTCTGTGAGAAACCTGGTCTGGCCCTGAATCTTGGAGCAGCATTTTGAGCTATGTTCCCAAGGGTACCTTCAGAGTTCCCTTCAAACACAGTTTGACAACTTGATAACCAAAAGGCTAACCAGAAATTAGCATTAATAGCACTAAGAACAAAATTTCACTTTAAGTGAAGGAATTCACTTAAAGCCCATTGTACTATTTTTTTAATAAATCATATTAAGTTGCTATTGCATTGCAATGTACTGCCAAAGGCTGAGAAAACGACTCATCAGAATGAACAAGAATTACATTTTATTTGGATGACATTGGTGTTCATGCAGCATTATTTTTAGATAGAAATGAAAAATAACTGAAAGTTGGAAGGGAGAGCTCACTTTTAAGGCAGCCTTTCCCAATTCTCAAGTCCATTCATGAATTTGTAGCTGTATTTCCAGTTGGATTTCTGGCTTCATGGCTCCTATTGCCCACAAGGCAGGAGGGAGTCACAGTCTCTTGTACTGACAGCCTCTTAAGAGGTTTCATCTCCTCGGCCATTCATGATCACACGTCCTCTTTCTGACAGCTGCAGTTATTACTTCCACAGAAAATCCAGGTTAAGAAAGGCTGAATGTATATCAAAATAAAACCAGCATCAGGCAGCAAAAACTCATGTTTCTGAACCAGTAATTCTTGCTGCAGCTGGAAAGCTTTTCAGCTTTTCACTGCAGGATTAAGGTCAGAAGTTTCCTCTGAGAAAAGTGTGCCCCTTTGTGGGGCCTCCCCTCCCAGTTCTGCATCCAGATATGACTTTAAGGTCCATGATTTTTAGGTTTACTTTATCATGAAGCTACTTTTATTACTGGCTTTATCGCCATGTCCTTATTCAGCATGAGCCTCTTTTTCAAGAATAAGCTAACAACATATTTTCAGTGACGCAGCAGTTAGTGGGCTGCAGTAACAGGAATTGGTAGGATGAACTATGGTATGGAGCTTCACGTGCCTAGGAATTTATTTATGTGAATGCACTCCAGATGGCTTAGATAATCTTCTTTAGTTTCATTATTCACTTTTATTTTTATTGTAATATTCTTTCTAAACTTGCGATGGGGTTTTTGCCTATAGAGAACTGTAGGCAGCAAGAGTATTCCACTGTTTCATGGCACTTGCCATCTGACACTACTTTGTCTCTCAGTCTACCTGCTCCTTGTGGCATAAAGTGTGTCAGCAGAGATTTCAGAAAAATAACAATACATACGTAAGAAAATGTCCTAATATAGGCGATTTCAAAGAGATATGTGTGCATATGTTTAGGAAATTGTCTTCCCCAGCAGGCATTCCTCTCCACACAGAATGTGGTGCCTGACAGTGTGCCTTGTCTCTCTAACTGCTGAATCATTGGATTTTCTTCTCTTTGACAATAGTCATGGCCATTTTTACAGATGACTGGCCCTATAATATCACTATGTGGCTAGCTTAGTCTTTCAGCTCAGAAAGATGTGTCTTGTTTAGGTGTTTTCAAAGTGAAATTCTTCTTACAAAATGGGATTTTTTTTTAATTTTAATATTTTACCCGTCAGTATTTTGGGGCTGATGGACGAAATCAGAAGAAATACAACAGGATAGAATGACCCTCCCAATCCAAATATTCTTATTTGAAGCAGAACATTTATAGCTGCAGATAAATACGCTAATTCCAAAATCTGCCAATCTCACTTAGACCATATATAACTTCTTAAGTACATGATTACTTAGCTTCTTAAATACATGATTGCTTGTTTGTGCTGGTTTTGCCCTTAGAAAAAAAGATCTTTAGGAATCCACTTGCATTTTCCCTGATGCTTCATGCATGCCTCTGGTATACACAGCTCTCAATCTTGCTCGAGTAATTTAACCAATTGTTTCAGGTTACCCATTCAATGAAAAGTCAGATTCTCTCTTCCTTGACATACTCTTCACTTTGCACATAAATAGCCTCAAATTACCATGCTCTTGCAGTGGGGAAGGCATGTGAGATTGAATGAATACCAAATGATTCCATGATGCCAGTACAAGACAACATAAAATAGCATGAGAACTTGTCAAAATACTTTTCTCAGATGAAACCGTGCACAAGTAGTTCATAAAAAGTCCTCCAAGCTTAGCAAGTTAAATTAGCAATGTCTATTGCCTTTTAATTGTTCTAAGAGGCTCTGGCTACAATATACAACTCTGTGGCTACAGCACAGGCAGTTTTCAGAGAGGACCCCTGGGACAATTTTAACTGGGGCACATTGGAGCCAGGTCGAACCGTTCCTGGAGAGGGACACAGGTCCTCAGTCCCTGGAGCTGCTCAGAGTTCAGCAAGCAAATCTGTTGTAAGCTTCTCTTTAGTGCATGGTGAAAGAGAGAGGGCACAAAGCTGCATTACAAAACTTAATCCTGCACTTTTAAATGTCTGAAGAACTGTTCTGTTTGCTGGAATAGCAGCTGTTGGCTTGTGAGGGGTGCTGCTGCTGCAGGTCTGATACAAGAAACAGGGTGTCACATCCTGTGCTCCCTCAGAAAATCTGTGCATGCTTTTTTCTGAGTATTTTCCAAGACTAAAATAAAGTAATTGACTGTTTCAGCTTCTTGTGCTTGAACATATATATGTGTGTGCATATACATATATATATACAGGTAAATGCAAACTTTCCTAGACAATGAGTGTTTGCAAGCTGTGTCCACCTCCTGTAGCTTAGGTAATTTTTTCTAATTGACTAGATGTTACTGAGGAACACAGCTTTTTACAAGTACTGTCTGACAGATAAAGCAACTCAGACAAGAACCTTATCTTTTCAGGTGTATTAAATCAGCACATTGAACTCTGGATAGCGAGTCAAGCACAGAAATCTTACATTCCTGTTTCTTAAAGCAGAACAAGCATTTGACATAAGACATTCAATTTCGTTTCAGCATTGAAATGTCTGCTGGAAAAATCTTTTTTTAATATGACAGTAAACACAAATATCCAAGGATAAGCAACAGTCAAATGCATTTGGCTAAACCAGTAAAATTACAAATATCTAACACATGACTCACCAGGAATTACATCCATGGATGATGAGTACCTCAGAGGCTCTTCTCCATTTGTAGAAGTGCAGGGCCTTCTGTAGCCTTCTCGTTTTGTTTTGCTTTGGGAAATAAAAATTCACATACTTTTCAATGGCTTTACCTGATTCATCTATTAGAAGTATCAGAAAACAACATTCTGGACATTGGCTCCTGGCTGGCCTTTCAAACACAGCCCTTTCAGAAACCAAAAGCTGATTTCACTTTTGGACTGAGGTATCATCTCTTTATTAACAATCCTGGCCAGACTACTTTAATCCAGATGGGAAACTTACCTCTAAAACCAGCAAGAAGCATGAGATGGGCTTAAAGATGGAATATACTGGTTACTTAGGAGAAGCTGATATTGCTGTCCATGCTTGTGTGTGGGTAAGTTTTGGTTGCAGGTCAGGAATAGATCAGCTCACAGAAAAAACTGGGTTTAACATAGAAGCGCATCTAATTACAGGCTAGGCATAAGCCACGCAAGGCAAAGAGACTCTTCAATGCCATTTCAAATTTGACACAAAACTGCTATACTAAATCAAATTCCCTCATTTCTGACATTTAATCTTACTTGGTGGGTATTTGAGACTTCCCCTTCTCCCCCCCCCCCCCCCCCCCCCCCCTTGACTACGACTCTAAC